>JARHVA010001360.1:3060000-3132500 GCA_037957365.1 Torreya grandis
GGATTGGTAAAAAAAATGAATTGATATGTAGCCATTGATTTCTCATTAGAAGGGTGTGTCCAATAAAATTAGGATTGATCAAGATCATAAGATTAAGTAATTAATCACAAAAATATATTTCTAATAATGATAAGGTCAACTTCATGTCTTCACATGATGGTATCTACACCTTCACCACCAAAAATAGATCACATCACCAAGAATTAAAAATACCTTCATAAATACAGACCCCTTGATGGTTCCCAATCAAAACAAGGATTAGGCATTGGTGTAACCTCAACAGACTTGGATGGAAAGAATTACGTAGAAACATATAAATTATAGTTCCCTTTCACTAATAAACAAGTTGAGTATGAAAACTTGACCCTAGGTATATAATTTGCCTTAGGATATGATGTCAAAAAACTACAAGTATTCAATGATCAAAATTGGTGGTCAAACATGTCAGAAGGAAATATTAATGAAAACTAGAATACCTAAATAAATATGAGCAAAAAACTATGAACCTGATTCAACCCTTTAAGGCTTTTAACATCTAATCTATTTTTATAGAAGAGAACCAAATGGTATATTCATTATCATCCTCAGCTACCAACTTAACACCACTCCCAGAGTCTAAGATGCATATTTTTTTAATGGAGATAACACCTTGCCCTTTGATCCCGAACAATGTAGATAGTTTATAAGTCTTTGAGGATGATCAATAGATCATCCAAATCATAAATAATTCTAGAGCCTTTGCAGATGAAATTATAGATGAAAAAATATTAAATGATTTGGATCAAAAGACCCTAAATAAGATGGTATCATAAAACTCAAATAAAATAGAATCCCCATGGGGATGGTTTCTTTATAAAGGATATTTAACATAGATCCACAAGATGATAGGTAAAGGCAATAAAAAATAGATCAGTCTAAATTTGACAAAGAGAATTTGGGAACTCAAGAATGACCTCAATATGTTAACATAGGGCTAGCCTATTCTCATGATGAAAATTAGAAGCTGAAGGAGATACTAATGAAGTACAAGGATGTTATCACTTGGACCTATGAATACTTAATGACTATTGATCCCATGGTGAACATCCATATTATTACTTTAAGTCTAAATAATGATCCTTTTAGATAATTTTAAAGGCCCATTAATCCCAAGTTATATACTCTCATTCAAACTAAAGTTTAGAAGTTATTAGATGCCATACTCAAATTTCCATTAAAACATTCTACTTGGGTTATAAACTTGGTACCTATCAAGAAGAAAAATGGAAAATTAAGGATGTGTGTTGACTTTAAGACCTAGATGGGTCTTCAAAGAAGGATAACTAACCTTCACCTTCCTTGGGCAATGTAATCTAGGCTATCAATAGGTTTGATATGATGTCCTTCAAGGGTGGTTTTTCTGGATACAACTAGGTGTTGGTAGAAGCACATGACCATATGAAGACTACTTTCACCATGAAGTGGGGAAGATATGCTTATAAGAAGATGAATTTTAACCTCATTAATGTTGGGGAACATTCTAATGATACATAGACCATGCCTTTCAAGTATTTATTGGTAAGTGTATCATTCTTTATATGGATGACCTCATTATGTTTTCTAAGAATAGGGCAAAACATGAAACCACTTATAAAAGTTGTTTTTTAGATGCACAAGATATGGAGTATCCCTCAACCAAAATAAAATAATTTATGGGGTGACATAGGGAAAGTTGTTGTGCCACATCATCACTAATTAGATAATTTATGTCGATTAAGAATGGCCATTTCAAAGTTGACACCTCCCAATAGTATAAAATAATTAAAATCACTATGTGATAAGATCAACTTTGTGCATAAATTCATATTCAAGTTTGCTTAGATTATCAAACCATTGAATTCTATGTTGATAAAGGTCACAAAAATATAATGGATAATAGAGGTAAAGTTTTCCTTCCAAGACATCAAGATGACCATTGCTCTGGTCCCAATTTTAGTTAGCCTTGACTTCACCAAGGACTTCTACCTATATTTCTTCACTTTAAAACATACCATTTCTACAATGTTCACTCAAAAGTTAGATGACAATGAATTCACAATTACCTTTATGAGTACTAGCATTGAGTTGAATAGAGAAAAAAGGTAAGTGTTAAGGCTCAAATCCACCCATTACATGATAAATAAATATATGAATTGATCAAAATTGTAAAGAAGTTCAAGCATTATATCCTGATAAACAAGACTTATGTTATGGTCCCATAACTTGTACTCAGTCTCAAACTTATCGATAATGACTTGGGTGAAATATGAGGCAAATGGATGACCAAGTTACAAGAGTTTTATATAAAAATCAGATTGGCCAAGATAGTAAGAGACCAAGGGATAATCTAGCTAATGACTAAGGTAGACCCACATATTCATGTTGATCAAATCAATGAGGTCCAAATAGATAGAGGAGAGTGGTATGATAAAATAATTCACTATTTACTCATATAGGCATGCCCCCTTGATTTAAATAAAGAACAAAGGTAAGCTTTAAGGCTCAAATCTTCCCACTACATGATAAAAGGAATCCTATACCATAAAAATAATGGGGGCATCTATCTAAGATACATATTAAGAAAAGAGGCTAAGAAAATATTGGATAACTTACACTAAAATTTGGGTAATGGACACCCTTCTAGGACTACAACCACCACAAAATATTAAGAATAGGGTACTACTAGCCCAATATTTTTAAATATGCCCACACCCATGTCAGAACCTACCATGAAGTTTAAGTCTTTAGAAAAGGGAGGTAAATGTTGTTTTGCCACTACGCCCAGTCCTTAAAGGTCACCCTTTTATATAATGAGGCTTTGATTTCATTAGTGTAATCAATCCCAACTCATTAGTGGAGCATAAGTTCATCCATACTACCACATATTATTACTCTAGGTGGACTAAAGTTGTGGTTGCCAATAACTATAAAGCTTAGGATGTCATCAAATTCCTCAAGGAAAACACATTTTCTAGATTTGGCATCCCTATATACATGGTCAGTGATAATGAAATATATTTATAATTAGATGAATTTAATGACTGGGATTTTTAGTAATTAGATAATGATCAAATACTAGTCAAACTATTATCTCCAATGGAATGAGGTGGTTGAATCTATAAATAAGAACTTGATATACACCATAAAGAAGTCAACCCAGGATAAACTAAGAGAATGGCACCTATTGTTCAAGTATGCATTATGGGTAGTTAGGATAAGACATAAATGAACCCTCAATTCCTTTCCCTTATTATTAGTAAATGGACTATAACCTATTTCCTTGATTTATCTCAATTTCTTAACCTATTAGTTTATGTGATCCTATATGGTAAAGGATATAAGGGTTTAATCTAGATTATTGGAAATAGTCCAACTAAAATATGCAATAACTAAAGTAATGTAAATATTCCATAGATACCAAGACATTATTAAAGGGTGGTTCAATAAAAGGTCTAAGATCAAATCCTTTATAATTTTAGACTTAGTTCTATGTGATAAATCCCATGAGAAGAAGCGATAGTATGATAAGTTCACTCCCTTAGAGATTGGACCATATCAAGTGTCTAAAATATTAGACAATAATGTTTTCTATTTAAGAGACCTTGAAGGTAAGGATACAACCTTCTAAGTTAATAGGATTTATTTGAAGCACTAATTTAAAATCTACCACCACCAATCATGTTTTCAAATCAAGAAATCATAATAGAGGTAAAGTTTAAATTAGGTTTTACTGATTTCATAGATAACATTTCTATTTTTCTATTTTTTTAGAGTAGATTTTATTGCTTTCTATCTTAGCCTTTCCTATTTTTTGCATTTCATTTCCTTAGTTTAATTCCATTTTTTTAAAATAGTTGTCTAATATCTCATAATTGACTGATTGTATCCCTTTTGAATGATCAAAATGATATCCAATCTTTCATACTTATTTTATATGCTTGAACCTAGCTACTAAAATTAGTTGATCATGTCCTAAAATGAAGGGAGAGTGAAGTTAGGAGGCCTAAAATAGAATGCACAAACTGGTTGATTTATAAAGTTTACACCCTTATGGTTGAGATCTCCAAAATTTAGGTGTACAATAAGAAATAAACCATTGTCATATCACAATTAGATAATTTCATTACGTATGTAAAAGTTTATATAAATGTTTCATGCAAATTCAAAAAAGATTTCCCATCCCTTGGGTCAAAATCACCTCCCAATATAATACTTGTTCTGAGATAATAGTCATTGATATAAATGATACTAACAGGGCCATTCTAGTAAACTAATTTTTTTTCTTTTATACTTACACTAACTCACTATGGTTCCCTACCCTCTCTTCCTTCTGTATTCCAAAGAAAAGGAAGGGAATGCATCCCAAAGAATGATCAAATAAACCTAAAAGGAAATCTAAAGGTGATCAAGACTCACATGATGAAATAAGATCAATGTATCACATATTATGAAAGTTTATAAAGTAAGAAAGGGGGGAACCAAAAGAACCTCTGTTGGGGATATAAATTTTTGGATGGCAGCAGAGGAATGCCTAAGCTCCTTGACCTTTTTATTTATAGTTTAATAAAACCATTATGAAATATATAATTTATTCTAAGTTTTTGCTAAAAAATATCAAAACAAGGATAAAATAAAATCACTCCTTCACACATAGATCCAAGGTATGGGCAAGGCTAGTATTTTGCATGAAGTTTCAAGAGTTTCTTTCATATATCTAATTTCATTAGATTTATAAGGTATGACTCATGCTCACTTTGTAATTACTAGCCAAAGATGTTGGGTTCTTGATTACTATAAAGTATTCCCCTTATAATTCATCATTTTGCTATGTCCAACATACCCCACTCTCATTTTTTTTATTGACTAGGGTTCCATTTTAACCTAAAAGGAACTAGCTATGGTGGGTGAATCATTTATTGATGTTTATCATGTCCTTAATAATTATATGATTTTCTAAGTGTTCTTATGCCCAAGTTTCTAGTTAAGAATAGTTACCTTAATGCTAATAATATTTTCCATTGCATTGGCTATCCAAGTTTTCATTGTTTATTCTAGTCAAGCAAACTTATTAATGGTTTTTAGAAGTTTCCTAAGTGTGAAGGTTCTTGGAGGTTACACTCAACATTCCTATGTCCAGCTCTTTTGTTCGACATTTATGTTCAACAAAAAAGTTCCTCAAATTTTTTTTTACATCAAGTTTTCTATGTAAAATATGACATCCTAGAGCTTCAGAGTCCCTTTTTAAGTTTACAAAGTTTTACACTTTGATCTTCAATGCCATATTGAAACATCCCACTAACCCACAACTATTTGAACACTTGAATTTTTTTTTAAGTGTTATGCCTAAGTGGAACATTGATATGTTTCCAAGTGTCACAATATCACTCACTTGATGACTAGCAAGATCAAAGTTTCAATGTGTGGAAATTTTGGGCAAGTAGAGAAGTAGTAGTCATCCACATGTTCCAATCCCATCAACCCATGGTCATCAACCCATTCTAAAATGTTTCTAAGTCTTCTAGGCAAACAAAGCATTGGGATGATGACACATGTCATCATCTCACTCAATATGATTCTTCATAGAAAAGGGAGGATTAAGACACATATGGATAATAAGAACATTGATATGTTTTCAAGTGTCACAATCTTGATCACCTTAAGCCTCTACAAATATGAAAAATAATACAATACACCCTGGGAGAGTGAGACTATAGAATTTATCCAAGTGTCATCATCTTAAGGGATAAATGTAGTAATAAACATACAACAAGGTATATAAAGAACCATGAGGCTATGGGGAGGTGAAATTTCACCACATGTCTTTAAAATTATGTAAGGATCTAGCCATAACAAGGCAACACTCTTGGGAGAAGTAGGAAGTCGATAAGTTCCCAAGAAAATATCATGAAGCAATCATAGCCAAGAGATAAAATACACTTGATAGTAGGATTCATAATAGGATAATTCATCATAAATAAAATTAAAAGTATATAAAGATAAAAATAAAAAATGATCTAAAGTCATTAGATCCATTAATCCACACGAACTAGATGACTACATTCAATTCAATAAAGTAAGTGATTTTAAAGGGTAATATATGAACATAACCAATGATTTCAAATCACATTTCCATTAAATTAATAGTTGCAAGTGTAAAATCTATGTATGGAATAATTAAATAGTATCAAATATTTCTAGATAGCTATAACTTGGTGTATAATAATGGCTTATGAAAGAGTTATCAAAACCCTTCAGGCAAGATCTCTTCAAGAGATCATTACAACAACCATTGATGCTTGAGCATACACTCAAAGAAGAAACTAGTTGAAAAAATTAACTATTACATAGAAAAGTAGATATAAAAAAGACTAAAAATCATGTATATTTTAATAATGAACCCTTTCTTAAATAGGCAAGGCAAAGCAAGATGCAAACTAAACTGGGTAATGTGGGATAAATCCCCATATATGACAAAACTAGGTAAAGATCAATGACCTAGTTATAACCTAACAAGCATGAGTAATGATATACTTTAACACCCCCCTCAAGTGAAGCTAGGGTATAACAATAGAGGATGTAGTGTGAAGTCACATGTCCCTATGGATGCCAATCCATCATGCTAGAGTACATGGATGTTGAGTTGTTATAATTGCCAAGTGAAAGTAGGAATGGTTTTAAATATGAGGACCACTAAAAAAAACATTAAACTATAAAATACTAGGTATAATGATGAAAAATAGGAATTATCACTTGAAAACCCTCAAAAAATATGGTGAAAGTGAGCACAAAGAATGGTGTGGCTATTACACTGGTGTCACTAGTGGGGATACCACACTAGTGTCATTATAAGAATCACCAAGAAGGACATAAAATCAAGTAAAAATATTCATATGCATTCTAACAAATAATGTTCCTAAATGAGAAACCCATGTACAAAGGAGGAATCCAAAAAACACTAAAAAAAGTGCAACAATACATATAACTATCATAAAGTGGAGAGGAGAAAACTTGTAGGAAAAAATCTCCCCCCCCCCCAAAAAAAAAAAGAGAGAGAAAAGGAGAAGAGAGAGATAGAAATCCCCCCAAAGATGATTTTAAATAATTCGACACTCAAATTACTCAAAAGAGCTCAATCTACATGAGTCATCTGAATCCATTACTTGATCACCCAAAAAAAATGACACTAGGCTTCACCAAAATAGATTCAATTAAGATGACTATCAATGGTGATGAAATTATAAAAGAGTACTGCATGTATAAGAAATTCTCAACACCTAAGAATAAAAATGTACATCACCCCTCTCTGCCCCCCCCGCTCTGTCACCCCCCCCCCCCCCCCCCCAATACTACTAACTAGGTGGAGTGGATAAAAATTGTCTATATGAGTGGTCCAAATCCACTACTTGAACACCAAATAAGATGAAACTAAAAGGTCTCTCAACTAGGATGTCTCATGGTGCTGATTGAGGAGACAAGTAACTGATGAAGTGAAAAGGTGCCCAGAATAGAGCACAAAAACACATGAAGGTATACAAGGCTAAATCAACAAATACATCATGGCACTTTATAAATAATTATGAGTAAAATATAACCCATACACAAAAAATACTAGATGGAAATAAGGAAGACACTAGGCTTCACCAGAATAGCACCCAATAAAGAGATTGTCAACTTGTCAAATAAGTCATCAAGAGAGATACTCCAAAAATAAGGGAGCGAATAAGTATCTACATATAATAAGGTGAGACACTATTAAAGGGGCCTCAAGGAGACATAACATATATTACCAGTGTGTCAAAGCACTAATTCATGTCATGGGTTGATAGAAGAGTGTGGAAAATGGAAAAAATAGCCATAATGTATACAAACACACTAGAAAAGGATTAATAGCCAAAAAACAACAATGTGAAAATCACATGTAAAAAAGGACATTAGGATCAGATGAAAAATAATCTAAAATAGTACATGTGCAAAGTACAATGCATGACCTATAGCATAGGAAACCCCTTAGTAGTGACAATATACAATCAAGAATAAGACATTAGACTCAACCAAAAATGCATCCATGAGTGAAACAAATGATTATAATGGAATCCAGAAGAAATAAGAAGGAAGTTTATGCTTCATGTGAGGAGGTATGACCTCATACTAGAATTAACCTCACCCTTTTATCTTTGACAAATGAAAGAGATAAGGTACACAAAAATAATAAATATTCCCTCAACAAATGCTCACAACATAACAAATGCATCACCACTAAAATGTCACCACAAAACAACAAAACACAAGCACAAGAAAATGATATTAGTGTCAATTGAAAATGCATCTAAAATAATACAAAATAAATTAGTGGGCCAAGGAGCAATGTGGGCCAAATCTCATGCAAATAGGACATCAATTTCAACTGAAAATGTGTCTAAAATCACAATGGGAAAGAAAAAATCAAATAAGGAGAAAATGAATTTGTTTTCTTATGAGGGGGTTTGGCCACCTTCTAAACCAAGCCTCTCTCACTGGTTTTCAAAAAAAAAAAAAAAAAAAAAAAAAAAAAAAAATCTTTTTTTGCAATAATTGGCCATAATACAACTCTCAATATTGTTTTTAGGAAAAAAAATTAAAAAATTATAACCCCACATAGTTTAGCCCCATCTCAAAAAATGTCTCCCCATGTTACAATGTCTTCCCACTTAATGAGATTATAAAAATAGGTTTGATTATATAAAAAAATTTGAGTTGTAGTGGGGTGTTACACCTCACTAACTTTAGCTCAATATTTTATCTTAAAGTTAATATAGCCAATGAGGTTATCAATTGTTTCAAACATAGGTATGATAAAATTTGTTTTTAAATTTAAGCATTGAGTATTTTAAGTTTCAAAAAATTAAAAACTCAAAATCTTATGAATCTGGTGAAATAACAGGTAAAAATCCATGGCTAGGATAGATCGAGAATCATGGTTAGGTGGAGAGTTCAATGGAGAGGAGAGGTTGTAGCAATGGAGTAAGGTTTGGTGGTGTAAGGTCACCTTGATACACTAAATTTACCCCACACTCTCTTTCATCAAAACATAGTAGATAAAAAATGGTGTGATCAGTCATACATTCCTCTTTATTTTATTTTAGCTAAGGTAGGGATCGAATCCACTCCACCACCATAAATCAATCTTTGTAGGCTGCAGGGAGGCTGTGTTTTAGAGCCAGCTTATACTCCATAGACATAATCACCACCTAGGATTATTTGGCAAGGTGAGAATAGAAATATAACCCTCCACTTTGAAACTAAAGAGTTGAGCCTAGGAATAATCTAGTTCATTGAAAAAACACAAAAAATGAGTTTTTGCAAAAATATCCATTTTTGATGAATTGATAGGCATTCCTAATGTTTTGAGGCCTACCAGACTCAATGGTGTAGGTTAGAAGACATGAAAATACACCAAACATAGTTGAATATAAAAATTGGTCAAATTCTAAAATTATGGAATTTTCAAATTGATTAGAACCCCAACATAAGATGTGGGACAATTTTTTTGTCCAAAAAAATTCATATCTCCAAACAAAACCTTTTAATGATAATGAAAAATTTGCATGTACACTTAATAAATCCTACAGAATAAAAAAACTATAAATCCAAATGGAAAGGAACCTATAAGTTGAGTAATGGTTATTGGAGGGTGGCTCTGGTGTAATGAAAGAGTTATCAAAACTCTTTAGCCAAGATCTCTCCAAGATCTCATTACTACAACCATTGATGC
The DNA here is from genome assembly GCA_037957365.1 of Torreya grandis. Lineage (NCBI taxonomy): Eukaryota > Viridiplantae > Streptophyta > Pinopsida > Cupressales > Taxaceae > Torreya > Torreya grandis. The sequence goes on from JARHVA010001360.1 coordinate 3,069,770, forward strand.
TTCAACATACACTTAAAGATGAAAATAATTGAAAACAAAATCAAATTTTATATAGAAAAAAGAGATATGAAAAATATTACAAAGCATGTATATTACAATGAAGAACCCCTGCTTAGGTAAGGCAAAATAAGATGTAAACTAAATTAGGCAATGTGGGATAAATCCCCATGTACAAAAAAATTAGGTAAAGACATATGACCTAGTTAGAACCTAGCAAGCATGAGTAGTAAGATACTCTAACATATTCTAATTTAAATTTTCCACTTCCCCACTTTGTGTATTCCATTGCAAGGTCTAATCTACACACATATACAAAGTTTGATGAATTATCTCTCAATCATGACTTTAATCACTACTCATCTATTTGGGAGGAAGTTGAGGTAGTAGATCCCTATGGCTATAAAGAACAACTCTTGACCTTTACTCAAAAGTAATTTCAATACCTAGAAACAATAAAATCAAGGGGTCTATATGACGTAATGGTAAAACCATAGGTAATGCACTGCATTAACCTAGTTTAAGTTTTGATTACAAATGGTCAATTTTCTATAAAAAACTATGCATGTCCATCAGAATAACACAACTATGGCCTATGTTATGGGGAATGCCTTTGATAAGTATTATCAACTCACCAACCTAGAGGTAGCCTATAACTAAGCCCTAATTAGTTAATAGATGTCATCCAACAATGTTACAAACAAGTTTCATGAATGGGCACATGACCCAACCACCTTCAAGGTTAAGAGACTCATCTCTACTATCCTAATTTTCACTTTTAGGCTAAGAATCAGGATTGACATGGACTTGTTAAATAGAATCTATGGTTTTCATAACATAAATAATGTCAAGGTGGTTTGGATTCCCTTATTAGACACCATCCTCACCTCCAAAATGGTCATTACCCTTGGGGAAATCATCAATGATAATGTGATCTGCTAAGTTAGTATCCCAAACAATAGACTGGATGGCAATTTTTACATGATGTCTTATCTAGTTGATATTATAAATGAAACAGTCCACTCTAATTTTGAAGAACCTAAGAACCATCCCATGAATAGAATTTGTGATGAGTTAAATATCATCCACATCCTAGATTTAGGTAGAGCATGACTAGGTTAACATAAACCTTCTATCCAATGGTGTACCAAGATATTTATGGCAAAGATTTGCCAAGGTTTTTTGATCATATCATAAGGAGTTTTTGAAGGATTTATAGCTATTGGCTCTACCCAAAATACACAATCATTGTAATAGAGGAAACCAAGGCCCTTCCCATGTATCTTCTTGAGTTGGTATTAGATAAGGTGGTAGAATAAAAAATTATAGCTAAATTGGTAGATTATGTAGATATCAATCTAAGGAGTACCAGATAGAGAGGAGTACACCCAATGCTTGTAAACATTTCCACCCAATGGGTAGGACTAAAACATCCTATGATTTTAAATGGGTACCCTATAGGCAATGGGATCAAAGAAAAAGAGTTAGGAATGATCTAGATATAATCAAAGCTAGGGTGAAAATTGATTATGTCCATGTGTCATATCCACATGATAAGGTGTTATTGGATAATCTAAATGATTCAAAATTTCAATAAAGGATGAATAAGGTAAATATGTCAATGGTGGTGGCCATGCATATTTAGTATAATCCTAGACCTCTCTCACAAGTCAAAATTCTAGGGTAGGATTGAACTAGACCATTTAGGCATGATCCTGTGAGGAGTGAATGAGTAATCACTTAAGAAAATCCCTAACATCTGATACTAGTGGTCACCAGTACAATAACCACCATAGTTTTCTCTCCTCCTCACCTGAATACTGCTACATTAAGTAATGCAAGCATAACTCACCTTGGTGGACCCTTATCTATGTTTCCTTTTCCTCTACTCATGGTAGCACATTAGGTTAGCATCCAATTTTTCCTTCTCCCTATTTATGGTTTGGCTTCATTTCCATCCCTAACCTAAACCATTACATCATCACCTCTATTAACCAATACTACCTATTATCCCTTTAGATTCACTTATTTTTACTTCTTCCCCATTGATAAAAACTATTGCTACCATTGGACCATCTCTTGTGTACTAGAGAAAGGTGAAGGCTCCTTCAATTCCTTCCTAGGATACTCTAACAAAGGGAACCTCATAAGAAACATTAGGAGAAGAAAAGAATAAAAGAAAAAGCTCTAACGAAATATAACCCATATAATATCAGATAATGGTGAATATGGTAAAGATAACCTTGTAAAGGGAGAGCAGTTCACAAAATAAAAATGGGAAGACAAGACATAGTCTTCCTTGTCTGATACCATTAGTGAGACCATAGAGAGTGACTGGAGGATGAATGGATACCAGAAGAAGCTTAGTCTAAGGACACTAATTTTAAAGAATAATTTAGGCTTGACTAAATTAATTTATGACTAAGGTTGGGACAATGGAGATGAAATGGAGTTAAAACCTCTCGCTTCAACACAACGATAGTTAGTGAATATATCTTTATCCTCAACCCCTCCTTCACAATAGTGATAAGTACAATAATAATTTTCAAGATTACTACTACACAAAGGGTTAGTATAAAATATTATCATTAATTATCAATTTAAATAACTATTTCTATCCTAGTTAGTTCTATAGTAGTTATTTCTCATGATTTGGATTCTTTGACCCAAACTAATAAGGCCTAGTCAACTATTTTGAAAATACCAATCAAAATCCCTATAGTTTATGTTGTGGCACCCATAGTCAAACATCAAAAGGAAATATTGGGGTTGATCATAAATTTATAATTGATTATTTGTAAAATTTGATCAATAACCCTCAAACTTATTCATTCTTTGCTACTTCCATCCCTAAGTCCTATGAACTCAATAAACATGTGCGCTTTGATAACCTTGTTTCCTCCACTATATTTTCTTCCCCAATTACTCCTTCTTATCCATCCACCTAATTAGACCTTCTTATTGGACAAGTGGCCTAGGAAGAGTCTACTACTATTATATCAACAAAGGGGTCAAAGAAAGGAAAAATTATAATTGACAGGGTGGCTCCCAATAAGGCCATTAGATGGAGAAGAGTTATTCTTCCTTCCATCAGTTGGAAACATCTTCCCCTAATGCCATGCTTCACCTTGGGTAGTCCCCATCTTCTTCTCTTACAAAATAGGTAGAATATTCATGATAATTGGTTATATTGAATATTTTGGAATAGATATAGAAGATGTAATAAGCAGAGGGAAGTATGTGGGTCTTGGTCATTAGGGAAAAATCCATAGTGAAGTTTTATTTAGACAAAGAAACTAAGACTATGAGGAACATCTATAATCACTTAAGGGTAGCAAGTGTATTTGGAACAAAGAGAATATGTGTTTTAATTAAATAAAAATTTAGGAATTTTTGATTTGACTTGGGTGGTCATATGTAAGACCCTTATATATTTTTAAAATTTATAAGGGGAGTAATAAAGGATTTGAATAGGGGATATGATCAATATATAGAGGCCCTATAATAAAGGAATATCATTCAGCCTCACAAGGACCACATATATAGTTTATATAGAGTAGCCCAAAAGATGTATGATGTCCTATAATTAATAAGAGATAAAAATAAGGAATCCTATCCCAAATTGGTGAAAGTATTTTCCCTTTGCACATGACATGAAGAAGATGGAGGACAAGCTTTATTTTCTATGCCAAGAATACATCCACAAGACCTATAGTCATCTAAAATTAATAATTGATCTAAATGATACATGGGACAAAAAATATTTTGTCTCTAAAAGAGACAACTTTATTGAATGGTAACAATAGATGAAAAATTTAGAGTGACAATTAAATAGTTACAAGAGGCAGGCCATCACAATTTTGGGGGAAACGAGAGTAAATGGTGTACCAAACTAGAGTGGAGAATTGATCCTTAAGACTATTTTTGAAGACCTCCTTCAAATAAAAATGAATAATTTTAGAGCATAATTCAAGTGAATAATATATAATACCCATGATGACCTGAAATAATTGATTTTTTTTGATAAACTTAGGGCCCTGGGTAAAGAGACTCTTTATGTAGACATCGGGGTTGCATTGAAAGCACATACAAAATTAATGGAAAAGATCCACCATCTATTCAAGAGATTCCTATTGTAATTAAGGACCATCAAGAATGAATTTTTGACAATCCATGCTATTTAATTTCAAATACAAGAAAGCAAATAAGCTTCTAAGGCTACATCACCTAGACCAATCATCTTCACTACACCAACATTTTCAATGACCATGCCCACTATTAAAATAAATTTAACCATAATAACCGTAGGATTATGGGTGTCCACCATATGTAACTACATAATCATAGGAATTTACTTAAAAAATGATGTTAGTTGTATTATAAGTTTTTTTGTAACATATTTTGTCTATTGGTGACATCCTTTGCTGAGTGTCCCATGCATACTCCTTTAGGAGAATTTTTTTAAAATAAATGTAAACTTTGATAATGGATTGAGTGATGAGGAACCCCCATACCAAGCCTAAATATACATGTATTTAATAAATTATAAAAGAAGGATTAATTTTAACATTTAAATATAGATAAAAAATCTTTCAGGCAATTTTGTAAGTCTATATTGTATGGTTGTCTATTTACTTTTTGTGTTATATTGAGTATGTGTTTTTATCTAACCAATAGATTAGTCTTTCCTAATATATGAAATAGAAATTTCAAGTATATTGTAATCATTTAATAAATCATAATTGAAGTATCACTTTAAGTTGATATATTTTGTTTTCTAGTAATAAGCTAGCTGAGTTACTCTTTAGAATTTGTGTAGAAATGCCATTTGGTATAAATTCCTAGACTAAACTATAGCTAGTCGAAGATGCTCTTTGATATTTTATATAATTTTAAAGTTAATATTTGTTACAAAAGTCTTGATAAAAAACAATTTTTATTTAATAACTTGGATCTAATTGCATTATATCCCTTAGACCTTTTCACTATGTTTATTAGTTCTTTGGGTTAACTAATAGTCTACAAGTGTTAGTTATTTGGTGTTATCCTTGTTATTGAGTTCGTTAGAATGAATTAATCCTCTAAATTTATATATCCTCGTGTATACCTTACCTTACCCTCTATTTTTAGTTTCTTTGAGTCCTATCCACTTTAGAGTAATTCCATCATCACCCGATTCCATTAAAGTAGATTTAGGATCCATATCCATATCTAGATTGATAGGGTTAGTAGTTGCATTGCTCAAAAATATTCCACTATGGGTCACTATAAGACCCAATACCTACATATCATGCCCTATAGTGAATTTAACCTTCAAAGAGATACCAAAACATTACAGGTTTCCTCGTATTTGTTTTCTAATGTGTGTAAAACTCAAAACAACATGCTTTACTTGATTGTTTTTCCATAAGTGCCTTGAAGTCCTAAAAATAGTAAAAAACCTAATATTTTTTCTTGATAAAATACACCCAAGTGTACCTCAAATTAACATTGATGAAAGTAAGCATGTATTTAGTCCTTTTGAATGAAGGTTTTTGAAATGGACTAGCATGTCACTGTGAACAACATATAATATCTATATAGCTTTCCATGGTTTTCCTTGATCATAATTCTAATTTAGATGCTTACCAAGAATGAAACCCCAAAAAACTCCATTATAAATCCTTACTCATGAAAACCTTGAAACCATATCTCGATGATTGATTTGCTCTAGGTAGTAATCATTAAGATGGATGAATAGCTCATGCCATATTTTACTCACTTCATCTGAATGAGTGAGAAACATAGTAGAGGGTTGAACAAGAGAAAAATGTGAGAAATTATTCAACTTGGATTGATGATGCACTTTCCCAAATGAAAAAATGGAGTCATAATTAGCTTCCCTAATAACTATAGATTTGGATGTGAACTCTACTCTCTTTCCCGAACCAATGTGAGTGATTTAGGAAATATATAAGAGATCGATGGATAAAGAAGGAACACATAAAACATCATGGAATATCCCATCATTAACTTCCACTGATATTATCCCACTAAATTATATATAAGTATCATCACCCAATAGGATGAAAGGAATAGAATAAGGATGAGAAAATGTATTGTGATGAATCCATGTGGTATGAGGCACCAAAATCAATAACCTATGTAGAATGCTATGATGCAACTATAACAAGTGATTTCCCCTTATATTTAACCTATTACTATATTTGGCATTAGAAGACCCCTATGCTAATACACTATTAGTAGAAGATTCAGGGACACTAGTGTTGAGGTCAACATACCCCCATTTATGAAAAATGGGGACCCTTGTGTCAATTTGTGAAAAATTAAACCTTAATATTAAAAATTCACTAGATCAAAGTGTCATTAACATGTTTTCACATTATTTATATTTGAAGATCATCCATACCTAATTAGGTTAGCTTATTTTTCCTCATGGTTCTGGTTTAATCCTACCTAATTTTGCTAACAATGGATCTTCTTGTTTCAAGTTGTAGGTTTAATAGAACCCTCATCAAATGGATTATGCTTAAGATTTTATAGTTTAACCCCTATTCAAGATTTTAATAGTCTTTGGTCTATAAGAATTCAAGATAAATCCATGTTTAAAGCTTTAGGAAACCCTAGCATAGGTTCTTCTAGACTAAATTTAAATTTTCCTGGAATAATTTATGCAAGAACATTTCAAAATTTCCATAGATTTAAGTTTAATTTTTATACTAAGGCTTGGGTGTGTTTTTAAACATAACAAAACCTTAGCCTAATAATTATATACTTGGTCATTCATATCCTGAGCCCCTTGTTCCTTTTCATTTAGCATGGTCTAACTTTAATGTTTGCATGGTCCCTCTCCTCATAAAATTAGACTAATATCTTAGTTATAAGGCCCCATTCATGTTTATTAACATAAACAAGGCCTTAGTTCTAAGAATTTAACCTAAGTCCCTTTATGTCTTTGAGTCCTAACTTAAACTGTGTGCTTATTTATAAGATCAATGACCCATGTTTAATCAGGCAAAGTTAATCACACAGAGCGAGATGAGCTTGAGATGCCTAAGACTCTAGCTTATGGGACCAATCTTGCTCAATCACCTATATCATGATCAATGACCCACATTTGAGCTGATGCTAATGATATAATGGTATGAAACCAAAATCAAAGTCTAAAAGGGTCCCTTTTTATTTTATAGACTTAAATTAAGCCTTTATCCTAATTTTTTTATTGTATTTATTAATACAATAAAATATTAGGATAAAATTTTATGCCGTGACTTATATTATTCAAAGGGTCCTTTATTTGTTATATAAAGAACTTAAGCTAAAGATTTATGTTATGCATCTTATGAAATGTAGGGTATTTTTCATAATATTCTTAACTTAGTTTAAAAACATTAGGATAAAGTTTTATCATATTTTTTAATACAAAATAAAACACTAGTCTAAGGATTTGATCTAAGTTCTTATAATCCCAAGATTACTTAATCCATTTATGACTATAGGAGACAACCACGTTTGACTACCTGGATCATAATCAATGATTCATGTTTATTCGAGTAAACTCAATTAAACGATGCGTATTGAGTCAAAGTTTCTAAGGGACCTAATGTGTTTCATGGGACTTAAATTTGATGTTCTTACAATCATTAATTGACACCCGTGAAGCCATCATTGATGTCTGTAAAACCATCAAATTTTACCCCCTTTGGTTAATTTTTTGAGTTTAATTTTGATGCTTGTGTGATCATCAATTGATGCCCATGAGTTCATCATTAATGCTTGTAAGACCATTAAAATTCAAACTCAGGAACCAGTCTCCTTTAGAAAATAAACATGCTTAAAGATTTATACTTCAATGATAAAATTGATCTTTCATCATCCTTTGACATATCATAGATAAACTAGATATATTTGAAGCCATTCTAACTATGTTTAAATTCACATGGGAGCAGTTGTAAACACCACAAACATAGCTTAAATATTATCCTGAGATTTAGTCTTATTTTAAAACATTTGACCAAACCTTAATCTAAAATATTATGCTTTGTCCATATATGTCCCATGATCTTTTATTCTATTTTATTGGCTTGATCTAACAAAAGCAGGGTCTTATTGTTATAAAACTTAGATTAGAGATTTTACCTTAAAGTTTTGTTGTATTTTTTAATATGAAAAAGCCTTAGGTTAAAAACCTTACATTGGGTCCTTTTATTATTTGGGGTCCCCTTTTAATATGTTCCAAACCTAGCTTAAATATTTTAGCCTAAGGTTTATTTCATGTCTATTAACACAAAAGAAAACCATACAAGTATTTAACCTAAGTTCTTTACATGTCCTAGTCCTGACTTAAACATTGTGCATCTTTATAGGATATAAAGTTTGCATTCACTCAGATGGGATTGATCTGATGGAGCGTATCCCAAGTCAAAGTTTTGATAGAGTTCTGAGTAAGTGAAAAATTGACATGTGGCACAAGAATTTTAATTGGCAAGACTAACATGAGATAGATCTTAGGAGGTCTGTAGGGATGCCAAGTGGTGTAACCTTGGGATCTAGTATAAACAATAACCAATGGTGTGCAACTATCAAGATTGCGATCTGTAGAATGATCCAATGGAGTGACATAAAGTAGTTTTTTCAAAGGGTAATGATAATGTTTTTAAACGTTAATGAGTAATTTTCCATGAAGGTGCCACATAGATGCCACATGGATAGAAAGTGATTAAAATAAAGATTTGGTGGGCTAAAAGGGAAAAGGTATAAATATGAGTATCTAAAAGAAATCTAAGGTGCAAAACTCACTTAAGTGAAAATATCCCTCACCATTAAAGCACAAAGATCCTATAGAAAATCCTTGGAATTTATAAAATCCCTAATTTGATCTCAAATTAACCATAGTTGAGCTTGAGAGATCCAATTGTCATCTAAGGAAGCACAAATCAATCTAGGGGAAAATTGTAGACCACTTGTCAAAAATTTGAAAGAACTCACTGTCATGGTAGCCTAAAGATAACATAGAGAATATATAGATCTATACTTGACCTTAAATGCAGAGGTTAGACTATTCAAAGACATGAAGTTTGATTTTATAGCCTTGAACATAGGAGATAACCATTGGACTAACCTTTTCTTTACCATTGAGGAGTTGTCAATCATCACAAGGGAGGATGAAAGGAATGCATTGATCAAAATAAGGTACTATGATTTGGTCTCTATTCAAATGACAAATATAAATTATGCTTTGTCTAAAATAGAGGTATTACATTGTATTAATGTCATTACTCCTATGTTTAAAGACTACCAAATTGATAAAGGCATGTTAGTTCATGAATATAGATTTAGGAAGGTTGCATATATTTCTCCTTCAGGTTTTGAAATTTAATATAAACTTCTTAAACCCCAAGTAGACATGGTTACAATCAATGAGTGGGCCTAGAAGATAGATTTGAAGACCACCCTGACTCCTTGGATATACTTTGGGAGCCAAGTAGTTTCTGACCTTAGTGGCAACATCCAAATCAACCAATTTAGGCTCAAAATTAGGATGGTTATGACCTTGATGAATAGGCTATCTAGGAGTCCAACCACCACTTATGTGGATAAAATATGGGTACCTTTGGTTTATTTCATGGTTGAGAAAGAGAAACCCCACTTAGGTGAGGTTATTAGTACATGTTTGTGCAAATGGTTCTTTAGAATTAAAAAAGAGAACTATGGGTCAATTTTATATGATGCCATATCTGTTAGATGACTTGATAGCTACCACTAAAGTTACCAGTATTAAATAGTAGTCACTTAATGAGAAATAATTAGTTTCCCAATACTACTCAAAATTGTAGATCTTAAAGTATAGAGACTATATGCAATTTATATGTGATTGTGTCTATCCATCCTTGGTTTAAGATATCATAGGTATCCCCTTGATGAAGTTCACCCCTATAATCAATAAATATGTTTAATTCATTAGAGACATTTGGCTATATCTAGATTGCACTATAATCAAGATTAAAGGGACCTAGTGCACCCCACTTAGGCTCTAAGTCTATGTGATAGACAAGTTAACTGAACAAGAAGTTGAATTCCAAATATGAAACAGTGCTGATGGATTATATAAAACCAAGAGGAAAGGTTTACTCCACACCTTACCCATAACCATTGGTTAGACTATTCTAGCAATGGGATAATATGGAAGTTGCTTCTAAGCACAAGAGCTATTTTAGATTATAACATGAGGAATTGAGATAGTGGGACCCAAATGATAAAGTTATGAAGCATTTGAAGTCAAAAGGAATTAGTATTACCTATGAGCATTAGCCTGGTCCTTATGACCACATGTAAACTAGAGCTTATTCATTCCCTTTAGTATTGACAAGATTGAAGAAACATAATATCAAAATAGAGGTTAGATTGATAAGGGAATAGAAAAAAGTGGTGACATATGGAAGATGGTGCCAAAGTATTACCATTTATTACCAATTTCATCTTCTAGGCCTTCAAAGCAACCATAGGTAGAAACACAAGATCCTAAAACACAAGTTGTATAAAGACCTAAAGAGAGAAGGCCAAATGAGGTGGCATCATCTTTAGCTTAGACTAAAGAACCATGACCCTCAATTGAAGAGATTGATATAATAGAACTAGATCCCAAGGAATCAATAGAGTATGCCATGAAACTATTGTATGAGGTCTATGAATCAGACAAAAAGGAGGTTCATCCTAAAGAAGCACAAATGGAAGAACCCCAACCCCAAGTTGAGGAGAAAGGGAAGGGAAGGAATTGGCTTTTTTTTTTGGTCCCAATTAGTACTCCAAAGATAAATATGACCAAGGTGACATTCACCCATCCCATAAGTGAGGTCAATTTATTCATCAAAGATAACCCAATTTATGGTCCTTCCATCCTAGAATATTTCATATATGGAAAGTTGTAGAAATTTCCTACTCTATACCATTCATGGGATATTACAAAACCTATTAAATCCATGTGAATGATGCGATAAAGCCATGGATAGTTGATCTACATAAGGAATAGGAGTAAAGGATGATTGCACTTGGGGAAACAAGTGAAACCTTGGTGGAATATCTAGCCCCAAGAATTATAAAATCTATAGTTGGTGTCAAATTCTACCCAACAACAACTAGTTTACAAAGAGTTACTAAAAATAAGGCCATGGTGGTAGGAGAAGAGTTCACCTTTCAAAAGGTTGAACCATTTGTTGGTTTAACTATAATGGGAGGTTAGAAACTAGGTAAAGACCCCATATTTGAGGAAGCTGTGCTTGAGTTGGCTCAATCTCAATCAACACAAATTCAAACTACCATTAAGGACCTACAATAATAAAGGGAGAACCTATTGAAAAAAAAAGATAATTTAGAGACATAAGGTATTTTATCTATCCTGGTTTCCATGATTGAAATGTTTGAAGAATCTTTATATGATATGTTTGACTCCTCAAAGTCAACAAGAGAAATAAAAAATATATTAAGCCAACAAGATGTAGTAGCGAAGGGATTAATCATCCAATGTTAGGGTTTGAAGGATAAGATGAAATATTTTATCAACATCTTGATAGAAGATTAGATCCTAGGTTTTAGGACCATCAGCATAGCTCATCTCAACATAGTCATGGGATTGATTCTGGATAAAATCAAAGGTTTGAGTGCATGGTCTAATATCTTAGAAATAATCTTTGGATATGATACAAAGCTACTAGGTAGGATTAAACAAATCCTTAGGGCCATGATTACCAAACCTACAACACGCAACACCACAGGCCTCATCTTGAATGAGGAATTCAAGCATATGACCACATTAGTCATGTAAGAAGTAAGGAATAAGAGTTGAGGAAAGTCTATGACTGAACAACAAATGGGTAATGGATATGATCCTAACATGAAAATAAAATATTACTAAGGTAAGGAGCAATAAAGAGGCCTTAAGAAGAAATGATAGGGACTTTGAAGACCTAACTAATTAGGGAGGGCAGCTTTTCATAGAACCTAATGTTAATTTGAAGTTGATTGATGAACAACATCTGAAGCCAGTAAGACTTCTTCAGTAGAAATAGGGATATTCATCAACACAGGTTCCAAAAAGTTAGAAAATTATTTTGTAAAGATTTGTAATATTTTGAAAATTGAATATTCTTTTGTAAAGGCATGTGAAACTTGTGAGTACATTTTTGTTTAGGTCAGTCCATTTTGGAAGGTCTATTGTATTCTATAAATCTTGAAGAAATGATAGTTATAATTACACTTGTACACTTTTAATTTGATATAACTAATCGAAATACTCTGTTAAAATCTATAAAAAGGAGTATTGTCATTTGTAAGAAGAGGGATTTTTTAAGCTAAAAAACTAGTGTAAACTTTGGGCAACTAGTGCAAGTAGAGAATTTTGAAAAGATTATCTCATTTTGTTTGTGTGAATTGTTATATGTCTTCTCTCTCATTTCTCTCTAAATTCTATATTTGTATAGTTCTTGTAGGCTCTTGGCATTTACCTTTGAATGCAGAATTGTTGACTTATGCTTATGTTAAGATAATTAAAGGCTCTCTAGTTTTACTTCATTTTATTTTATCTACATTTATAGATGTGAATTAGCTATCTATTTATAGGGGTAAATATTTAGATAAAGACCTAAAATAAAGCATAATTCACCTTAATCAACATAGATCATCTTATTGTTTACAAAGATATAGGCCATGGTGGCTCCCAACACCCAAAATTTATAAATATTATGAAACAATCCACTTGCATTTCCTCTATTCCATTAATGGATAACATGATTATCACAACCTACAACTCATGCTCTGATTTCTTTGAATTCTAAAATGAGAAGTGTTTCTTAAACATCATGAGCACCTTGTGATACATATTTAGGCATCAAAAACTAGTATTGTACTTCTCAAAAAAAATTTCAATTGGTCAATCTATTTCTTCATGCTTTTGGACTCATCATGCTGATATTTATTATAATATCCATATGTGATCGCGCTCTCTTGGGTTTCCCATTTGAAGAGGAGGACTCTTTTGATGTTTTTGGCATAGCATCATATTTTTAACCCTTTCATTAATATGGGTCCTTCTTGTTCTTTTTATTCTCCTTAATAATAAAATCCTTCTATTTGTCATGACTCATAATTAAGGTGTGTAATTTAGAAGACTTCAATGTACCCATTAAAATGAGCTTGTCTTACTCCTAATTCATGTCAATATCAAATTCATCAAAGAATGGAATTATCCATGCATCTCTAAGGGTATGCTTGGTGGAATGGAAGGTATAAATGGATATATAATGTTTAGATCCCAATTTATCAAGGATGTAAAGAATCAATTACTAATCCTTTTTTTCAATGTCACATAGTTTCAACTATAACCTAAGTGATTTGAACTTGGTGAAGAAGTCTTGTATCATATCAAAGTCTCCTAGGATGAAACTAATGAGATCATTATACAACTCATGACCCAAAATTTTGAACTACTTTCCAAAGAGTTTATCTAATAAGGTCCACACTTGATTTGGATTTGTTTTAGATTCGATACAAAAGATTAAGTCAAGAGATATAAACCTACATAATAGACTGTAGGTTTTATCCCTATAGTTATACTAATTCACTTTATGTACATTAGGTTTCAATTCTATTTATTTTCCCATCATGATTTAGTGTAATCCTTTACTCGTCAAGATGATTTTCACTTTAACTTTCCACTCATGATAGTTTAATGGTTTAAGAAGCGGAACTAAATTGAGATCCATGGTTTTGAAAGGAAGTATTTTATAAACTATGTGCATTATAAATTGGTAATATGACACCCCCTAAATATATAGAGGTTCTAATTTATAAGGCTCATGATTACCACCAATATGAAGAACAAAAAAAATCACACTTTAGAAAAAATCACTTGAAAAGGAGCAGTTGGAGGAAAGCTATGCTAATTTGAATGTTTCTTGCTTTTATAAAAAATATGTTCTCCACTTTGCATAAAATTAATTTTTTTGGGTGTGCAAGATTTGGTTGACTGACTTGGTGATAAAAATTAAGTCACTTTGGGTTGGGCATAATAGAGGGATTAAATCTACATGTGACCAAGGGGTTAAAGGATAGGATGATGACCCCACTTTTGATTGATTTCATTGATGTGGTTTTTGTATCACCCTCAAAAAGACCCCTTTTTATTAATGAATAGTGTTTCATTTCATTATATTAAATTTGATGGTCATTTCAATAATACAGTCAAGGATGCTAGCAAGGTAAAGTTGGGGGTTTTGTTGAGTAGGTGGTAGAGTCCATAGGGATTGTTGGCACTACCAATAGGTTTTGCAAGGGTTACTCACACCCTTATTAGAGTTTGAGGGGTGTGATTGTACCACCATCATAATCTATGGTGGTTTATTTCACCACCATTAGGATCTATGGGGTTTATTTCACTACCATTAAGTTCTTCAAGGGTTACTTGCACCACCATTAGAGTCTCTGAGTCATGTTGACATGGCTACTAAAGTCTAACAAGTGTGTTGGCAAACCTATCAGATTTTGTCAGGGGTGTTTATAGGCTCATCAATGTCTGATGTGGGTGAATTCATTCTCATCGAGGTTTACCAAATGTGCAAGAAAGATTGTTAGGGTCTATTAGACATACAAACAGGGGTCTCATGACCTGATGGACTTGAAAACAAGGGTCTCAGGTTTTACATGTTTTACAAGCAAGTGTATATAAATTTTCCAAGTTTAAAGAAATCCTAAATATTCCAATCTAGAACAACTTATTCAAAACATAAGACAAATCCAATTGGTTTTTTAATAAACCCATAAATAGATTTCCTTGAAAGTCATCGAATGTATAGATTTGTGCATATACCAACAAAATGCCTCTAAACCCTCCAAAAAAATCAAAAATTATCTATCATAGAAGAAGGTCATGTGGGCAGTCAAATATAGGGTTTTGACACCTTATGAATCTAATGACATTGTATGCTTTTTAGTTTGAGACCCAAAATATGCATATTTTCATGGATTTTCAAGAAACCCCACCAAATCTTAGAAAACCAAAATTAGTGAAAAAATTGAACAAACTAGAATACAATATCTCATAACAAAATCAATGTAAATAATTTAATAGTAAAGATCTGATACCATGTCAGAGTGGTCCACAATGAGGATCAACTAGATAGGGTCGAATACATGAATATGAATTTGTATGGAGTAGTGTATCCTAAATAATAACTCACAAAATGGAAGAAACTTATCCTCACAACAAAAATTGTATTAATGAGCATTAGACCAAAAGTGCATAAAATGATACATAATATAGTGAGAAATTAGGTCACCCAAAAATTTCATTTACTTAAGTCAAAAATAGAAAATAAATTAAAGTGATTTCCCCCAATGACATACCATTAATTAAGCAAGCTAAATAAGACTATGCATATAAAACATAGTGGGACAAAAGTCTATACCAATAATTTAGTACGTATATTATAATTTCTTCCACTAGAGGGTGAAGTTTGATTAATAGGTAGTTAGATCCCCTCACAACATAATTTTATATGTTTTATTGATATCCATACATGGATGCATTATTGATAAAGCTTGACATCCTCCTATTCACTAGTTTACAGTTTCACTTGTGCAATTTTAGTATAAACTACACCAATTGATCACATTTAGATGCATTGTCAGCTACATCTAATGTCTATTTATTAAGACATGAATTGGAAATTATCTATATTTTCTCTTACATGTCTACATGAATTATCAACTAAGGTTAATGTCCTCACATTGAGCCTTCAATGTACTTACAAACATTGGGGGGGAGGGTTATTACTGATTGTCTTGGAGGGCTTAATGTGGACCCTAATTTTTCTCTTGTGTGCACACTCAGTTTCCATGATTTATGTGCCACTTTGGTGTCATTTTCAATAATTGATATTGTATTATTAGACATATTATTATCTGAGCTTGAAGTCCATTCATTGAATATGTATTATCACTTGTGCAATGTTTTTTATCATTGCACTTATTTGGTGTCTTCTCTTAGTCATGTTGAATCCATATTAGAGATACCAATGGATGAGGATAGGTTATTATACACCAATGGTTATTCTTGGAAAGGATAACTATGCTTATTGGCATGATTATACGAAATACTTACATACAAGTGATAATCATACTCTATTCCTATATGGATAGATTCCTACCCCTATAACATAGGTCAGTAAAATAAGTGGGATATTAATTGTGATAAGGTTCTTAGTACCTTACCATTACATGTTTCCATGCATATTCATTTCCATGTGGAACATACAACATATTCCTACATTATTTTGATCATCCTACAGTCTCTTTTCAGATATCTTATTGAGATATATATTAACATTCATCCTACTCTTCCTATTTTATCTTCAAATACTATTGTACTGCATCTTATTCTTATTTATTTTGATGACACATTCATGGTTTACTATTCTCTTCCTTGTGTTGAGCCACAATTACAATATGAGATTATTCCCAACCTCAGTTATCCCATTATGGATTCTAATTCCATCCCTATTTAGGATGTTGCTCTTTTAAAGCATTCATAATATTATACTTTAGATAAGTCTATTATTTCTAGGGTGAGTACACCCATTAAGATTTTTGATGACTCATATGTTCATATGGACATTCTTATTATAGATATGTGTGACTCATCTATAGTATCTTATTCATTTTTAATAGTTGTTGAGATGAGTTCTCCTATCCACATGGACATTCTTCTAGTGAATGTTTCATGTCCTTCTCATAGGTTAACTTTAGTGGCATAGTTCTTATGCATGATCTTTTTAGACCTATACCACACCTTATTTTTGGACCTCTTTTAGATATTTTTGTACTATTGCCTTCATATTCCATTATGGAATGGGAAAAATTATAGTACACCATTTGTGTTCTTCCTTTGGTAAAAGGAAGAAACATTATTTGATGTGGATGGAGATTCTTCATTCTTTAGGTAAAATATCTCATTAGTGATATTCATAACTTTATGAACTCTACTGTAGGTAGCTTCAACATCTTCTATGGAGATTTATTATTTCATATATTATGTGGTTTGTTGCTTTCACTTGTGGACACATTCTCATCTATGATTGACATCCTTAGAGCATGTATTATTTCTCTTTACTCTCTTTTAGGGGAGGAAGTTTTTCCTATAGGTTTTCTTATTTTCTCTGCTTTATGGGAGTTGTATTGTGTTTGAGTACCTCATCAATCCTCGTTACTAGGACCTAAGTCTTATACCCACTCAAGCTATACTTTAGAGTGGGTGTTAGTGTAGGGATTTCCACTTTTGGTTTACCTTCATGTTTATTCTATCATCATGCTTAGGTGTAAACTTATCATGAAGGAGTTACATTCCAAGTTGGAGTACCCTTGATTGGATATTCTAGGCATGTGAATCTTCTAACCACCACCACTTGTCATGTGATCTCCACCACTTGCCATGTGGGAGTTACACATTTACTCTTTTTTATACCTTTCATATGTGAGCTATTTAGCTAGGACTTGACTCATTTATGCATTCTTATTTTATGTGTGAAACTTTCCACTCTAACCTACTACCTAAGGTTTCATACATGAATAAATTATTGAATATCTTGGATGACTCCAATTGGTTATAGGTATATTAAGGTTTCCATCCCTAATTTTAGGTCTAACATGAATAATTTTTGTAGAGTTTAATGATATATAAATATGTCTACATTTTTAACCATTATTATTAAAAAAATCATTCAAATATTTGATATCATCCTCTAAGTGATCATCATAACAAATTCTCAAAGCTCTATTAGAAAGGGATTTAGGTTCCCCATTTTTTGAGAAGGATGATGGTGTTAATTCATGTGTAGATAGAGATCAATATGGGTTGAGTTTATGTAAATATTTTGGGATAAATACCCATCTCATTTATTAGGGAGGAGGATTTCCATGAAGGGATAGTTCCCCTTAGATTCAAGTTCATTTTTGAGCTTGATGTTATAAACAACCTTATTTAAGTGGATATGTAAATCCTCTAATCTTTTCTAAATTATGACAAGTTAACATGTATGTAATCTATGTATATTTTTTACACCATTTAAATTTCAAAGGTAAATATTTTAGAGAGACGTAATATGGGAACCCATATCAACACCTTTTATTTGTTCATAAATGACTCCTAAGAAAGAAGAGAAGGTTGAATTCAAACATAGTTGCACCATTTGAAGTAGTCTCTTCAACAATGACTAACTTCAACTTTTATTATATCGTTAATATTGAATTTTGTATAAATAAATAACAAATCAAAGCTAGCTAAAATATTTTCAATTGAGACATTTTAATCCTTGATAAAATCAACAAAACATATGGATTCTTTGATAAATGAGGATGTTCTAACTACTAATGGTTTTAATTTATTTTCCATGAAGGAAGCTAAAGTATAAATAGGTGAGTCTATAGTGTTGATAATAGGTCTAATTAGGGAACCTTCCTCATGTATCTTTAGGTAATTTTAGGAATGGTGTCTTTTTTAGGAAGGAGACATTTCTTAATGTTTTCATCCAAATATTATTGACATATCACTTTCTTAACAATTTTAGAGATTTTGGAAAGTGGATTGAAATTTAATAGTCTATAGCTCCTATAAATATATAAATGGTTAATAATCTTCAATTATAAATACATCTTATTTAATATAACTATTAAATTCCCTTTATCCACTTTAGTAATAAAAATAATATCATTCATAATGAGATTTTTCAATAGAAACCATTCATACCTATAGATATTAGATTTTAAAGGTATGGATTTTACTTAAAGCCATAAGACAATCCTATCTTATCTCCTTAATGAATTTAATAGTTAAAAAATTTGACATATTTTTAATCTCTACTAAGAATTCTCTCACAATATATTTAAGGGTGACTACAAATCCTAAACCTTTCTTAAAGACATTGAATGAGGGGCGATCTTGTAAAAAAAGTAGACAAATTGATTTGTAGTTTGTATTCTTAATTATCTATAACTTTATGGGATAAGTGCCCACCCTATTTTCACCTTTTGTAGAAATGGAGTCTAAATATATGAGGTGTGGATGCAAGGGGAATAACATTATTTATTAAAGAGTTTTTATCATTACTAACAACCTTGTTTCTATAGATCAAGATTATGAGATACGTTAGTCCAAGTGTTAGGAAAAAATATAAAAATAAGTATAGAGAGACTAACACCACAAGCTTACTCCCTCAAGGGGTATTTATAATCAACTCTAAGAGCCATTTAAGAAAGGAATACCATCAAACCTTCCAAGTAGCAACCCTCCTTCCCAGAGCAATTAAGAAATGTGTTTTCCCTAGAATTGGTGATCCAAGTCTACATAAATGAAGAGTAGCATGATCCTCCATCATTTCTAAGTGTACCAATGGATTAGGCTCCAAATATTTTGTCAATTTTTTAAAAATAGATGAAGCTTGTTTATTGAAATTTCTACATAATAAGGTTTATAGTTGAATCTTTGTGAAGATCATTTTTCATAATGATTTTACATAAAAGGAGATTGTTTTATCAATGGTGAGACATTGTATTTATAGCCTTTTAAATTAACCCTAACCCAAGTGTAGTTAGGTTTATGTTAACCCTAATTATGTTTATGTTAACCCTAGTTGAGTTAGGGACATATGGGGAGACATAGGTCAAAATATTTATATATTCCACTCAAATCTTGATATTTTATTGATATTTTGGATATTTGAATTATGAATTTCCAATAAATATACATTCAATATTTTTTATTTCAGTTAAGCTCTTAATTTAGATTAATTTGCTTAAGTGACTTTGCTTAATTTTTTATAGTTATTTAGAAATTGGTTTTTCATTTAATCAAACTAGTTGGTAAATTTACTAAGTTGTAATTTGATTAGAGTATCCTTAAAATAAGGTCTCAATTAAGTATGGGGTAATTCCCTAATTAGGGTATTATGGATATAAAATAACACATTCACATGATGCATGCTACTGAATTAGAAGAATTCAATGGTATAAGATGTTATTTTGTATGGTTGTAATTTGACTCAAAATGATATATTAGCATAAATTGGCACCTATATTTGATAAGGTCAAATAATTTAGATCATTTTTGTGATTGTGGCTCAGATTGTGCATTATTGTGAAATATCATTTAGATTAAATTTTTTAGCACAATAGTAATAGGAGCTAGATGTATAAATTTTCCCCCTATTTGATAAGGTCTAACAAGACATTTTTTTGAAGTAATAACTTTTCAAATAATGAAAAAGTGGTTACGAAGATGTTGGAAGGAAATGATTGGAGAAATAATTGGTGACCCATGATGCCCCCTTGAGAGGGAATGCAAGGATTCAAGAGAGGAATGGACTCTCAAAAAAGAGAGAAAGAGTGCAATTAACCCATGGATGGGATGAGATCCATATGAGCTAATACTTTCATGTGTTGATTCCCAATGATCAAAATAGAATAGAATATAATGGATCCCTAGGCAGGGGAAGTGGGAAGTGGGAAGAATAAAATATTAAAATATAAGTGGAACACTTTGACATACCCAAAAGATGGAAAAATTTGTGGGCTTAGGTAATGATTGATCCCAAGACAAGTTACACACTTTGAATTTTTAGAACGAGGGAAAAGTGGCAAAGCTTAGAATTAGAAGAAAAATGAGAATATTGCTCCAAATAAAAAAGGTAAATGAATTAAATAATGTTCTCCAGTAGAGCATATTTGATCAGTTTTTAAATTGATTTTGCCACATGAGGGATGATTTGACAATTGATAATTGATTTTGCCCCTTTAGGGCTAATTGTGTCGGTGATTGGTCTAAATATTGTGCCCCAATAGGGAAATTTAGAAATCATGTATATAACCTATTTCATAGATTAAATATGAGTGATCAAAAACACAAGTGAAAGGGTCTAATGACTGAAGAAGCCAACAAAACCTAGGCATACAAGGATGCACAAAGTGATGAAAGAGATGATAAGAAGAATAATGGTGGCTAAGCTAACCCAAAATACATCATGTAACCAAGTGTTGCCTACATATTCCAAATGGACCTCAAGATAATGTAGTTATCCAAGGATATGGGATAAAATGGAAATAGGAATGAAGAATAGAAGAAATATGGATGAATGTTCAATTATGATATTATGTTAGGTAGTGCATATGTAGGATAGTGCCTTTAGAGATGGTGTTCAGTACCATATTGACTATTGGACTTGGAGCACTTGGTGTTTACTTTAGAAAATGAAATCATTCATCATAAGTATGAATGACCTATAATGACATTGTATTTTGATTACATTTGACTGGTTCAAATGTGAATATTTATAACTAAGGATAATGATAAAATTACCAAAATCACAGTTACAACTATTTTGTTTAAAAAAACAAATATAAAATGTAACCAACTCAAAATCAAGATATGAATTATAAAGACTTAAGTAGGAAAAAGAATGTAACGAAAAATTAAGAAGCAATAGAATAATTCAAATACAAATTTAAACAATTCAAGCCCATGTTAAGTTTAGACTCAAAAAGATATACTAAATATATTCAAACACAACACCCAAGACAATCTAATAACTTAATAATCAAAACACACAAGAACAAAAAATACTAATATAAAAAATTAATTAATTAGTATTCATATATACAAAGCTAAATAAATAATAATATAAAAACAATGGTTACTAAAAATGTTAGAATAAATAGATGGTAAATCATTCATGTACATGTAGGAGAAGCATTATGCTCATGACAGGGTGACCCCTAAGAAATGGTGACATTATGAAACCAATACAAGGATAAGGGGTATAAAGTTTCCTCTGGGGTATAGGGAAACAATGACATAAACAAGATGATAAAGATGGTCCCTAGGATATAGGAGATAATGAAATAAAAGAATAATATGGGGGTAATAAAAGACAAAGAAGGGGTAGCTGAGATAACTCAAGATGCACAAGGCAAGTGGATGCTACCTAAATAGTTCCATGGATGCATGATCCAACATGAACTTTAGGATAAATGTAGTTCTCTTAGGATATATGATAGAATAAAATGATGATAAGAAAACATGATTAATATGTAGAATAAATATGGGAATGGTCTCACAAAATGATGAGTGCATGAAAAAAAAAGAAAGTGTGGTTTTAGAATTTTTTTTAGTTATTTGTAAATGTTTTTGGAAGTTTTTAAGCATCTTAACTCGATTGAGAATAATGAGATACTAGATAGTTCAACATACAAAATGGTGAGATCATGGGTTAGGGGTGAATGAACAGACCTGAATAAAAATTGAGCACTTCCTACATAATCCCAAAGGACCTAAAATCAATATAGTTAAAATAATAATGGTAAATGGGCCACAAAGATATAAATTTCTATAGTCAAATGGTATATAATGGTAATAGGGTTTCCCCCAAGTGATAAGGTAAAGTAAATGGTAGGGTATGCATCAATGATAAGGGAAAGACAAAGTAAATTATTATGTTACTTTTGTTAATGTGGAGATACAAGTGCTAGTCAACATATGAGACAACTATAATCATCAATTATGCAAATTTCTAGCCCACACCTCTTATGAATAAATGCTCTATCAAGAGCCTATTGCTGATGTAAAATTCAATAATGTTGTTGTGATCTTTGTTGGGCATGTATTTTATTTCCTCCAAAATTCTAGACAATATGTCTTTGTAGCCTCCATTAAGGGAAGTACAACCAGGGAAGGTAAATAAGGATAAAAAGTGGATAAAATTTCTAATTTGGCCATAAAGATATGGATCATAATAGAATGTATGATACTTGGGCAATACATAAAGATCAGTATTTTTAGGCACGCATAGTGTTGTTGATTCTAGATTTGACATAATTTTGGTTATAGTGGGGCCAAAGAATTATGAATATGATCTTGATAGGACCACTAGATTTTTTTTTTGTTTGGGCCTGAGTGTAGCTACCATCTGATTATGTTGTAGATTGGAATCTATACTATTATTATTTTTGATAATGTCTTCATAAAAAATTGAAGAAATATTGTGCTCAACTATTGGCACCTCGAAAAGATTTTCACCAATAATATTATCTTGATTATCCCATAGTGCCTCCTAAAATATTTCTCTAAGGAACATTGACTTTTGACTTTGATTGTTTTCTAGTGGTTCAAACAAGGTTTCACTAGAATATGCTGAGCTTGGAATTTTATTTTCCCCTAGTGCCTCTAAAAAGGTTTTACTAGGATATTGTTCTTATGTATGAATGTGGTTTTGGTTCTCTTGATATTTTGTACATGATATGTTACCATGGATGTAGTTAAACAAAGTGTGATTATGTTGATTCCAATCTATGCTTGTGGAAGGTGAAATGCCAATATAATGGCTATGTTGGTTGGTAATAATAGAATGATAAAAGGCAACATAATCATCATAGAAGATACTAGGATAACTTGTGTTGATGATGAATTAATCATCCTCAAGAACCATAAAAGGATTATTAATGTATTCAAAATGATCTACAAGGAAAGTGTAACCAATGTTGTAACAACCACAACTATATTCTAATTTTGAAGCTAATTTTGACTCAAAAGATGCTAAATCCAATGTTGAGACTAACATTGATTCTATTCTGATATTGAATATGATATCAATTCATTAATAGAACACGTGTCTAATTATAATTCTTCTTATATTATGGATGTTTTTATAATGATGTCTTGTTAAATGTTTGGTATGGGATAAGTAATGGCCTATAATGGCATAATGGGATCTATAAAAGTAGATTCATCTAGGATGGGTTCAACATAAACTGGCTCATCTAGGTGAAGCTCCTCAAAGAGTGGAAACAACTCGAGGTGTAAATCCAAAGAGACTAGATTTTCAAAGTGAGACTTCTTAGTGAGGGGGAAAATATTTATAGATAACTTCATAATGTCTATCTTGTTAAAGGGAGGTGTTTTAAAAAAAGGACAAGGGTTGACAAATAAGACTGGCTTGTCAAAGTGAGGTTATTCAACAACAGGGAAAGGATCTAAAGGTGATTCATCATAGGATGACTTATCACAAATAGGAATTTCAATAATAATATCACAACCTTGATTTATACTTGGTTACTAAATATCAATTTTAAACACATTGTGTTCCTTAAAAGATGCTTCTTGAAGAGGCAATAGTTGGTTTTGTTGTGGCTTGAAGACTACAATGGATTTTTTAAAGTGGGGAATAGTTTGAATAGGGTGAATAATGGATTGTGGTTTAATAATCATCTCTCCAAAAGTTAAACTATTGAATAAGATATCAATAAATACTGGCTTGTCAAACTAAAATTCCTTAAGAATGGGTTCAACAAATACTAGTGATGGGCTAATAATGGTAATGAATGAGCACTATAAAACCTGGTTGATAGCACACACTAAAGAAAGAGGGATTGGAATAGTGACCCTTGGGAATTACATAACATGGTTTCTTATGTAGGTTAAAGGATGGGAACCTAGAATGGTAACCTTAGAGTTCTGTGGAGCTTGGTTGCTCTCACAAGCTAAAGGAGGAGAACCTAGAATGGTAACCTTCAAGCATTGTAGAGCTTGGTTGGCTATGTAAGCCAAAGGAGGAAAAACTTGAATGGTAACCTTTGAACATTGTGGAACTTGGTTGCTCATGCAAGCCAAAGGAGGAGAACCTAGAATGGTAACCTTCAAGTGTTATGGAGCTTGGTTGCTTGTGTAAGATGAAGGTGGATGGGGTTGGTATATGAAAATAATCATGGATTGGTTTGGTAATTACAAATTAGGCCCAAAGAGGGTGATATTAGTCCAAAAAAGATGGCCACAAAAAGGGTAGTATTAGTCTAGAAAATATTCCCCTAGAAAGGGTGGTATTGGTCTAATGAAATGGAGTATGGTCAAACATGCAGTTCAAAATGAACCCAACTTAGATTGACTTGAGTTATAATAAATATGTGGGTTCAAAATATAAACCCTAATTCTATTGGCTTATAAAAGATATGTGGGTTTAAAAATGAAAACTAATGTAAACAATTAATCCCAAACCATATTCAAGTCCAAATGGACTTGATTTGAATGATTTTCTATTAGATAGAACAATGATACTATGTAGTAAGAATAAGTATATAATAGCACTAACATGAGGTAAATATTTATTGAAAAATGGATAGAGTAATGCCTCATCTTGGAAGTATGAAATAGACTACGTGTTTGAACTTGATTTGACTAACATAACACCTATTTGTTTAATAGACATGGTATATAACATGTGTTTGGGTTTGGACATGTTTTGAAAAAAAATAGTTTTGACTGAAGACAATTCAAATAAAAAGGAAAACAACAAAAACACCTAAGTGTATCATCCTAATCTTAAAAACTAACAAGGTGGCTTCATACTATCAAATTCCATCTATATAGTTGCTCTTGAGAGGGATTTAAGTTGTTAATCCAAAAATTAAAATAAGCATGAATATTAGGGCTTTTAGGCCCCTTTTGCTCTCAAAAGTTTGTAAAAAAACATGGAACTTAGGGCTACTTGCCCTACATTGACAATACATCCATGGAAAATGGGGTTTGTCTAAAACTATAAGTTTCACTCATAAGTGTGTTTAACACTAGAGATACAATCACATCACTTGGATCTGCATTAACTATCTTATTATGAAAAGGTCTTATCCTTTTCACAACCACTACATTTATTAATATCTCAGTCTAATGTGATTTTTAGTTACCCATATAGCTTGAGGTTGAGTACCACTAACAAAGCTTATTTAACTGCTCAAACAAGTGTCCCAATATGTCACCCTCAATTTATATACACCACTATGGGGTGGGGTTGAAATGATGCCATAAGATGAATTCCTAGGTCAATGTTTCTCTAGAGAACCAATGGAAGGTGATGAAATCATAAACACAAGCTAAAATGCATAAAATATAAATTTGGTAGGACTTTAGGGTTGTTTTGGGGTCACCCAAATCATGAAAATTTTGGGGAGAGCCTTAGTTACTTTCTTTCCATGCTTTTAGACCAAAGCGACAACTATAGAGAGTGAGCATTTTTAATCAACCAAGTTACCTAAAGGGGATGGTGGGAGATCATACACATGACACTCATCTTGTGAATGAAAAACTCAATAATAAACAAAAAATAAAAATTTCTTAAGATTGTTTCATTAAGACTTGCATTTATTTTAGAGCACCAAAATGAGATGTGAAATGAAGTTTGCTTTTGATTTTTTATGAAATGGAGACTAAGTGGCTTAAATCCTATAAAAAAGGTATCAAAAGTCTAAAACAAGGGTGTGAAATTGTTAAATAAAATTGTATCTCATTGTTTTAGGCTCTATTTTTCAATGTAAGTCAATTCTGCCATTCCACAGTGCATTCCCACCATTCCACAATGTGTTCTCACTATTCCATAGTGTGTTTCTACCATTCCATAGTGTGTTCCTACCATTCCATAGTGTGATTTTTCTAAAAGACAGAGACAAAGAAGGCATTATTTTGTGATTTTGCCGATTACAGGGTGATATCATTGATTATCACAACATTTATGTCAATATGCAAGATGTTTTTGCTGAAGTGACAAAAATGATGAAAAAATAAATAAATAACAATTACTTGCCTATTTCTAGTCTGGGATGATTTTGATGTTCTTTTCCTGAACCCATTGTTACATAATGTGATTTATCTAATCAAAAAAATGTTTCTGTCAATTGATAGAGTGATTTCAATGATTAACAAAGCATTTCTACCATTTTTGTTAGACACATAGATGGTCAGAGAGTATATAAATCAATTTCACCATTCATGGATATATTTTCATTGTTACATAGGTCAGTTTGGTCATTTTTCATGGAATTATCATTCATGTCTAGGTCGATTCCACTAACTTACAGAGTGATTCCTCCATTTTATAGGTTAAATATACTATTTTTGTTAGAGGCCACATAAACATAAAATGAGAGAAAAATAAGTGCAAAATAACCTTCAAAGATAGTCTGAATTAAAAATTAGAAGGGATAAATGCTAATGTGAGGTGTGAGTCCCATCAGCATGCCAAAATGTAGATAAATAATATGAGATACCTTAGTCTAAGCATTAGTCAATAAAAACTTGAAAAGTAAGCATAAAGAGACTAACACATGAAGATTACTCCCTCAAAGGGGTGTTACTAATGAATTATAAGAGCCATTTAAGAAAGGAATACCATCAAACCTTCCAAATAACATCCCTCCAAGTATGCGTCAATGAAGAGTATCATTCTCCTTCATAATTTACAAGTGAACCGATGGCTTATGCTCACAAGATTTTGTTAATTTTGTGAAAATAGGTGAATCATGTCTATTGATATTTTTAAATAATAATTTGTATAACTAAAGCTTTGTGAAGATAATTCTGTATAATGATTCTACATAAAAAGAGCTTGTTTGGTCAATGGTGAGGCCTTATATTTATAACCTTCCAAACTAACCCAAACCCAAGTGTAGTTAGGTTTATGTTAAACCCATGTCAGTTTAGGTTAACCCTAGTTAAGTTTAGGTTAACCTTAGTTGAGTTTAGGTTAACCCTAGTTGAATTAGGGCCATGTGGGGAGACATACATCAAAGTGATTATGTCCTCCACTCAAACCCTAATACTTTCTTGATATATTGGACATTTAAATTATTAATTTACAATAAATAGATATTACATATTTTTTCATGAAATCTCTACTTAATCTCTTAATTTGGTTTAATTTACTTAAGTGATTTTGCTTAATTTTATGCAATTCTTTGGAAATTGGTTGTTCATTTAATCAAACTAGTCAAATTGTCAATTTACTGAGTCATAATTTGACTAGAGTATATCTAGAAGAAGATGTTAGTTATGTGTAGGGTAATACCTCATTTAGGTTATTATGGATGTGAAATAACACATGCATGTGATGTGTGCTACCTAATTATAAGAATTCAGTGGTCTAGGATGTCATTTTATGTGGTCACAATTTGACTTGAAATGATTTAAGAAAAGGTAATAATCACAAAAAATGCATTCCCTCATTCAGGGATACATTAGCATAAATTGTAATCTATACATGTCAAGTTTTAATGATTTAAAGTGTTTTAGTGATTATGGCCCATATTGTGCATTGTCATGAAATATCATTTAGATTGATAATTTTGACATAATGATGATAAGAGTTAAATTTCTACAATTTGAAAATAAGTTGAAGAAATGATGGAGTCACCCTCATATTTACTATTATTTTATGGAGTTATGCATTTTACTATCTTTTATTAAATAAAAAATAATTATTATCCATGCATTAGTATTTATTGAGACACTTATGTGGGTACATATATATTCAATGTGATTATGACATTGTATGTTTAAATAAGAACTTTATTTCTTTGTAGGATCTTACATTTCCCATTAAACATGACTACATGGAATTTAAATTATTTGATTAAAATGGATATTTCATGATGGAATACGATCTTAATAATTTATTCCATTAATTATAAGGAATTATGGGCTCACCTTGTTATACCATAGAGTTATCGTGATGGATCTAGTTTTCTATGTAAAAACATGAACAAAAAAATATATATACCAATATTGAGAGTAGATGTGATAGGTTTGCATTTAGTCCATTGGGGTAGTATTTTATTTGGCATGCCACAATGATAAATTCAACAAGTGGACATCCATCATGCATTTAGAAAACTAAACAACATTATGATCTCTTGGGCAGTTGATAAATTAGTAGTAAATGGAAATAGACATGATGCATTTTAATGCATAGACTCGTGGTCATAAAAAAAGAATAATAAATTATGAAAAGGCATATGGCATGTGAATGTGCCAAAATTGAGATAAAAATATATTAAATTCAAGGAAGAAGATGAAAGTGACTTTGATCCTAATTGAAAAAACTAATTGTCAGTGAGTAGGTAGAAAGCCACATGCTAATGGTCAGAGGTATAAATGGAAGAAATAAAAAATTATAGAAAGATAAGTTAGAATCCATGAGCAAGTGAAGAAGTAAATAATTCCCATTCATGTTCTTTTTATTGAATCGAGTCAAGTATATTAATACATTTGATGCAGCTAGTAAGAATAGAAGAAAAAGAAAAGAAAAATTGTGCACACATTTTTACTAGGAAAAATAGTTCTTTGGTGAGATGAGACCAAGATAAATTAATTATTATTTTAGGAAGAATATATAAATAACACTAATAACATTATAGGAGGATATCCATCAGGGAGTATGAATATATTTGAAAATAAAAGTAATTTTGAAATATAACGTAACAAGATATTGATGTTAGAAGATAATATCTTGAAGGTGTTTTGATTGACCCTTTCTATTGTTGATGTTTTGATCATCTACAACTAGTATTTGATACTATGATCCTGATGAATTATTTTTATCTTATTTTCCCTTATTGAAGGATATTATATCTAGTTTATGATCTTTTGTTTTGATCTTTATTATTTTAGTAATCTCCTTTGTGGACTTGTGTTCTTGTGAAATAGTGGCTTGATTATTTTAACAAGATTATTCTTCTTTATTATTTAATTTTATTTCCATGATCTATGTTTTTATCTAAGTGGGTTGACTAAGATAAAAATAGTACTTTCATCTAGTAGCACCATTGGGTTTATTGGTATTCTTTTTTATGTAATGTAGAGGCCATCACTAGGGTGTGGGAGAGGTGGTTAAGTCCTCAACTAGAATTTTTGGAAGGGATATTTTAGTGGCCTATAATAAAAATTACTTAGAAATTTCAAGGCAAATCAGTTTTGAAAGGATGTAAAATCAATGTGTAAGGCGTATAATGTTTTAGGCAAAACATTAAGTGGAATGCATTGAATCATTTATATGATCTATAAATAGTAATTAGTTTATTCTAATCAATAATATTTATTTAAAATGGATTTTTAAAATAATTCATTTTCAAAATTTTTAATTAAATCAAAAGAATTGACTTTCAATTTAATTTGAATGTAAAATTAACTGAACAATTATGAATGAGTATTTTGTAAACTCATAATTTTATTGTCTAGATAACATATTCAATTAATATTTTTATCCTCTGTAAATAATATCTTATTTAAATTTCAATAATTAAATATCAAATATCAATAATAATAATAAATTGATATACTAAAGAAAAACTAAAATAAAATAATAAAATAGAGACCAGAGATTGTTTATGAGGTTTACCAATTGGCTATGTCCCCGAGTTTATTTGAACTATTCCATTTAAATAAGTTGTAAATACAATGATTAAAATTACATACCTAAATAACTTGTAATTGGTTGATTAACCTCTTAAGAACTCTGATCTGAGATTAAAAACATCATTCATTTAAAAAATGATCACTTGCAAATATACATCTCTGAAATAGGTAATTTCTCTCTCTCCAAGGAGGCAAAACGCTCTTGAAAGGTTTATAAACTAACTTTTTGGTTTTAAAAATCCATCTCTGTAATTATATAGATTAAAAAATATTTTTTCAATAGGCAAAATGGCCTCAACTAGTTATATCAAAATTCTACCCTTGTAAAAAATAATAATCTATATTTCCTCTATTCTCTGTTTCTCTCTATTCTCTGTCTCCAGAATAAGTCTCTACAATATAAAATGGAAAAAGATTGTATAGTCCAAAATTATCTAACAAAATTAATTTTCCCAAAGTATGGTTCAAGTCTAGATACGCTGCATGAAAATAAGAAGGAATAAAATCCCATAATTTATGGGATGTGGAAACTCCATAATTTATCAAAATAGTTTCCCAGAAATAATATTTCTATGTTACCACCAAAAATGTCGACCATGTCAAACACAAGTGGAATATCCTCATAGAAGATTAAAATATTAAATCGTATGTAAACCTCCACCAAATGAAACATAATCTTCCCACTAAACACCAACCATACTAATGTGGGCCATGTGGAGTAAAAGGTGGATGGATGTTTTAGCATGTATGGTAAGTTTGAAGGATAATGTTTATTAAAACATTTAAAAAGACCAAATAATATTCCATGTGGAGTAAGTGGAGGAAAGAGTTTAGTTTTGAATATAAAGGTGGGGATAACTTAAAGTTTAATCTTTAATTTCAAAACATATCCCACCATGCAAATCTTAAACAAAGACCATGACCAGTTTCAATGCCTCCATCTAAAGAACATGCACATGAGATAAGTGGGTGAATAATTTTTTTTTGGATTTAATAAAACTCTTCCATGCCCCCATGCAATGTGGTAAAAGGAATAAAGAATTTAAATCAAATTATTATCCACATAACTCGACTTAACTCTCCCAATAACACCACTTCCCGCCAAGACCACCAACCATATTTAAGTGGGTATTCACATGGTTTAAAAAGTGTGGATAATGAATAATATATATGGCATAAGGTTTATAAAAATGGTGAAAGGTATTTTTTTTCCTTTTTTGTTTTAGTTTTAAACCCATCCACGTGGGGAGATTAAAAGAGTGGATAAAATTTATTTAAAATTTGGATTTAATTAAATTTGGGTTTAATTTGAAATATATCACATGATCTTTTTTATAAAAATCCCATCTATATGGAAATAAAGGTGGGAATAATAAATAGGATATTTAAATTGGGAAAATTAAGGAATTATGATGTGAAAATAATTAAAAACCATAATTTAAAAAAATCCTCCAGATCAAACCTCCCCAAAAGGTCAAGCCACTCTCTGAATTTGCAAATGGCTCCTTTGTAAAAAATCACTAAAAAATATCATGGTAATGATTCAAAAACCAAACTAAATCCCTGAAATGGCAGTGAAAAATATAAATATCTACCCAATACTAGATTGTAGATAGAAGCAAACTGCTTGCTCAAATGTCATATCTTAAAAATGTTGAATCTATCTATAAAATGATCACCAAGTGCAATTTCAAACTAGTTTATTAGTGTAATAAATATACACACTAATTGTAACCATATTTGACAGCTATAGACAAATTCCCACAATGAATGAGGGACTTATAAATATGAAAATATCATGGCTACAAAAATTTTGTATAGTTATTATAATTAAAAAAGTGCCCAAAAAGGGTCTTATAAGCCTCTATTTTCACAATGTAAATTGAAAACATATATACTGAAATGCAAAGTTTTCCAAACTAGACATACTAAACATGCCCCATAAAATTTGCATATACTACTGTCAAGGTTTAAAAATAAAGTTTTTATAAAACTTAAATGTGAGAAAAATAATATAAGTATGATAAAATTGTCCCTTGGATTTTATCTATAGGTTACTCCAATAAACCAAATTAAAAATCTTAAATCATTTGAAATTATCTCCAAGTTTTAAACATGAGTTAATTCTTTTTTCAATGCATCAGGAAGTTCAAAACCTTATCAAGAGATTAAAAATAGAACTTAACAAAACCAAAAATATGAGAAAATAATCCAAGTATGATAAACCTATCACTCAAATTTCCTCACAATTCATAGCTCCAAAAATTGTGTTCAAAACCAAAATGCATTCCTTTTAATGGAATCCCAAAAACTGCTTTGAACATATGCATGCTAATTAATACCATAGCTATGAAAAATTACCATTGGAAAATAATTTATCATTACCATTGAAATAAAAAATTAATGGAGTCTTTTGTGGATAATCAATAGAGAAGTGGCCTTCCTCTACTTTTATTTCTAAAATTGGTGGGTTTAAAACAACTTCCTTTTTGCTTATGGATGCATCATTCTTCATGGATGTCTTCCTACAATACTTATGACATAGTTGTGGATGAAATACTAAACATTTATCATTTTGGTGACCACTTAAATTAAAATGAGTACAATAATTATCACCTTTTTTTTTATCCTTTAAAAACACATATATCCTACTAACTAGTTTTCTTTTCCAACATAAGGCAACACAGTGATTATTTAATAAAAAAAACTATATGGATATTTAGACCAAAAATATTGTGATAATAAATCCTTATTTTCATAATTTAAATATAATTTTTAATATTTAACATGCTTAGGATAGTGTCATGATTGAGGTTTCCAACATTTCTCAACTCTATGTCCACTCTTGTGACAATGAGTGTAAAAGTTCCTCTTGTTCTTCTTCTTGGATGAGGAAACCTGTTTACCATTTTTTGCCTCTGAATGACAAGATTGATCATTAGCACCTACCTTATTTTTAATAAAAGGCAAAAAATTCTTTAGCAAATATTTTCTCTTCTAACAATAAGCAACAAAATGATTACTTAACCCACAAAAAGTACAAGGAGAAGTATACCACATTTTATATATATCATAGCCATATTGTTTAAGCTAAAAGATTCCATTAGAAGTTTTAAAATTTACAAAATTATTAATGCTATGTGTTACGTAAGAAAGAGGAGGTGAAATCTCAATACCTCTTCTTCTAGTTATCTTACACCTCTCATCTACCTGTGATGGTTTATTCTAAAAAAATAGTGGCTTATATTCTTGGTAGTTGGAAGCTGGTCTTCCTACCATGGATTTAGAACTCTCTCCAATTTCCATTCACTCACTAATATACCCCAAAACTATAAAATGAGGCCTATCCTCTATTTGTATGGGGTTAGTTATGCCTTGTCCATATTTACCAAGGACTCTTCCTTCAAATCCCATTTTATCTAACAATTTAGACCTAATACCCTTTTTGTGTTTTTCAAAAACACCAAAAGAAATATCTGAAATTGAATGAGAGGAAGTTATACATGATAAATTACTTATATTGTATTCATTTTTTATTATTTATGCATCTGATATGGAATGAAATCCCTTCATTCTTTCACCATTCTGTAACTTTTCCAAGAGCTCATACTTGGTCTACAAATTTCATTTCAACTTTTCAATCTCCTCTTCCATGGAGTAGAATTTTTATCTCAAGAGAGAGTTCTCTTCTCAGATCTATTGATTATATGACTCAAGATCATTGAGATTTTATTATTTTGACAACTTTCCTATAGTTCACCTATTCTTGTATTCAACAAACAACTGAACTAACTGCAATAATTGTCAAATATCAAACTATTAACCACACTATCAAATCTCATTGATCAATCACTCTAATACCAAACTGATCCATAAACAGTAATTAACCCATACTAATCAAAACTATTTATTTAAAATGGATTTTTAAAATAAATCATTTTCTAAAAATTTAATTAAATAAAAGGAATTTACTATCATTTTAATTTCAATGTAAAATTAAATAAAAATTCTAAATGAGTATTTTGTAAACTAATATGATTTTATTGTCTAGATAACACATTTAATTAATATTTTTATCCTCTACAAATAGTCTCTTAATAAAATTTTAATAATAAAATTTTAAATATCAATAATAATTAAAAATTTATATACCAAGAAAATATTGAAATAAAATAATAAAATAGAGACCAAAGATTGTTTATGAGGTTCACCAATTGGCTACATCCCCAAGTTCATTGGAACCATTCCATTTAAATAAAATGTAAATATAATGATTAAACTTACAACCTTGAATAACTTGTAATTAGTTTATCAACCTCTTAATAACACTGATCTCATATTACAAATGTTTTTCATTTCGAATATGATCACCTATAACTATACATCTTTGAAATAGTCAATTTCTCTCTCTCCAAGGAGGCAAAACACTCTCAAAAGGTGTATAAACTAAATTCTATTTTTACAACCCCCTCTCTATAATTATACAAGTTAAAAAAGATTTATACATTAGGTAAAATGGCCTTTACTAGCTATATCAAAAATTTTCCCTTGTAAACAAATACAATCTATATTTTCTCTATTCTTTGTTTCACTCTATTCTCTATCTCTAGAACTGTAATATAAAATGAAATAAGATTGTATATAGCTAACATTGGATAACAACTTTCATTTTATCAAACTATGGTTAAAATCTGAATAGGCTACATGAAAATAAGAAAGAATAAAATCCCATAATTTATGGGATGTTGAAACTCCATACTTAATTTATCAAAAGAATTTCCGACAAATAATATTTCCACATTACCACCAAAACCGTTGACCATGCCAAACATAAGTGGAAGATCCTCATATAAAATTAAAATATTAAATCCTATGTAAATCTCCACCAAATAAAACATAATCTCCCCACTAACCACCAACCATACTAAAGTGGGCCACATGCAGTAATAGGTGGATGGATGTTTTAGTATGTATGGTAAGCTTAAAGGATAATGTTTATTAAAACATTTCCAAATACCAAATAATATTCAATATGGAGTAAGTGGAGGAAAGAGTTTAGAGTTGAATATAAAGGTGGGGATAACTTAAAGTTTAATCTTTAGTTTTAAAACATATCCCACCATGCAAATCTTAAACAAAGACCATGACCAGTTTCAACGCCTCCATCCAAAGAACATGCACATGGGAGAAGTGGGTGAATAATTTTTTTTGGATTTAATAAAACTCTTCCATGCCCCCATACAATGTGGTAAAGGGATTAAATAATTTAAATATAAACATTACCACCTAACTCCACTTAAATCTCCCAATAACACCACTTCCCACCAAGAATGCCAACCATATTTAAGTGGGTATTCATGTGGTTTAAAAAGTGGGGATAAGAAATAATATGTATGGCATATGGTTTATAAAAATGGTGAAAGGTATTTTTTCCCCCATTTTTTTAATATTTTAAACCCATCCACATGTGGAGATTAAAAGAGTTGATAAAATATAATTAAAATTTAGATTTAATTAAATTTGGGTTTAATTTAAAATATATCCCATGATCTTTTTTTTAAAAAACCCATCTATGTGGAGATAAAGGTGGGAATAATAAATAGGATATTTAAATTTGTAAAATAGAGGACTTACAATGTACAAGTAACTAAAAACCATAATTAAAAAAAAATCTCTAGATCAATATATAACTAGAGAGTCATAGACCATATTTGTACACATGGTAGGAAAATAGTAGTTTACAGACAGGGAATTAGGATCACAAGTGTCAAGCATACTAATAGTAGGGGAAGCATTTATATACTATATATGGACATGGGAATAATGCCTACGTGCACATACAACATGAAAATAACTATTTTCATGATGCATATAATTGTTTTAGGATGTAGACATATGTTAGCATGCTTGTTGATGGTCATCTACATGTAGTCGATGGTCATCTACATCTTGATAAAGGTCATCTATATCATGTAGGTGATTGTGTTCATGCTAAAGACACATGTCTACATCATGTTCATGACTACTAACATCCTATGAATGATCATTTGTATGTTACAAATGACCATTAACATCCTATCGATGACCATCTATATCTTACACATGATAATCGATACGATGTAGAAGATATTTTGGTCATTTACAACATGAATACAATCATATATAGGATTTTGGAAGTCATTATTGTGATGTAAATATAAGTATACAACATGCATAGAACCATCAACATGATGTATAAATGTGTCTACAACATGCTAACAATAAACTTCATGATACATCCTATCGACAATCCTATGTATTTCCTTTCACTATGACCCTCTTTATGATTTCCTATAAAATGGAACCTCACACCTCATTTGTCATTTTTCCATAGTTTCTTTGCTCTATTGACACTCTTGTACTCTATCCTCCCGAGTCCTTCCCTATTTTCCAATGATTAGGTCCAGAACCATAATAATTTTGCATTGATGGATACTTAGAACTTGTTTGACATACCCCTTAGCACCAAGTCCAACTGTAAATTATCTTAAAAAAATATTATTATCACTTTGATCATCAATATTCTCCAACAAGAAGATACATACAATAATTAGATAAAATCATGCCAATTCAAGGTTATTGTCTATATGGCTCAATATGCACATGATATTCACTTACAAAAATTACTATTAACAATATTTGATAGTGGTCTATCCATATTTAAAATTATATTGAACACATGTTTTTTTACATTTGGAATCACTCCAGTGTACATCCATAGACTCATAGGCCTATCGTACAAGCATGTGGCCCTAGTCACAATGAAGGCCTCACTCATTGATGATGACTAAAAATACTTGGAGTCCATCTATGGGTCGAAAGTAGATGGTATGAAGCTTTTAATTTTATAATTCATTATTTTATACTATTTTAAATTATGTTAGAAGTTATTACTTAAGCTGATATTTTTTTTATTTATAGATCTTAAAGGCTATAGTAAAAGGGGCCTGAAACTCAAATAAATAAAAAGTTCTTTTCTACTTGGCATGACTGAACTTTTCTAACACAAATTATTTTTGTAGGGAAGACCCATAGACATTCCATTTTGGGCTCTTGTGTACATACTATGTACTCTCAGAGGCCAAAAATTTGATTAGTGTTCATTTTCACAAATAGAATTAAAGATGATTTGAATTATTCTCTTTGCAATGAAAATTTTACATTTTCCTATAAAAATTATATTTTTGCATTATACAATAAGGCATTTTTTTAAATTTCAAAATACAATTTTTCCAACCTGTCTTCATCACAAAATGGTTGTTAATGTATTCTCACTTGAGGCACAGGTGGTTAGTTTACATTTCATTATTATTATTTTTAAATAATTATATAAAAAATGAATCACAATATCTTTAATATATAAACTATTTTGGGCATTTATTAAAAAAAATAGCTCAAATAATTATTAAAATAAATGCAACAATTAAGGGTCAATAACCTATGGAGACTGAGTTGGAAACAAACATTGATGGTGATACAAAATCATCTTCACAAGTACATCTATTACAAATAAAAATTCATGTGGAGTTTGATTTCACAACTATCCTCTCATGTTTCTGGTATAACGTCATACACATTATTAGAATTTATTTAATTAATAAAAATTATAAAATTATCATTGTAATTTTTTAATCCTTACACACACACACACACACACACACACACACACACAACAACAACAACAACAACAACAACAACAACAACAACAACAACAACAACAACAATATAATCTCTAATTCAAACACTGCATGGTAAAACTACTCAAATTCAATGACAATAGTAAGAGCAAGGTGTGCAAATTAAAAATACATTTTTTTGGTATATGTTAAATATCATATTTATTTTATCATTTTTATGATTTTGGATCCTATTTGGAGGGCATTATCCTTCTCAAAGCCACCCTATAAATACAAGAAAATGGATAAATTTAGTTTTTCTAGCATATAGTGGTGGCACATTGCATTTAGGGACATCTAATTTTTCAAACTTTTCAATCGGTGGTATCCCAAGTACAATGGGAACCCCACTTCTTAAAAATATTGATATTGACAAAGAGTTTTTTGTGATTGATAGTGGCTTCCCCATGCCATTTTTTGATCCTCATGAAATAATATAAGGTCCTCCTTTAATAGAGAATTTACAACAACATTCTACACCAATAACTCCACCTAGCATAAACACTCCTACTAATGAGATTCAATAGGAGATTTCTCAAACTGATGACCATTGCACCTTTTTTATGATTTGTAATTATTGGTAGATAATATTATGGCCTTTATCAAAGATAATGTTATCAATAACCTTGAAGATATAAAAATATGGGAGTATCAGGAAAAATTTATGATTCAAGAATTTAATGCTCAATTTCACAACCAGAACTAATGCAATCAATTATATTCAATGGTTAAACATTAACCTACAAGAATTGATGTTTTATTCAACCAAGTAGTTTTTAAAGTTATTACAGTGAGTAATAGATCTATTGATAATGTTCCATATATAATGCTAAATAGGATTGAGAATTTAAATGTAGAAGCCCAAGCATATTACAAAAATTGGGCAAAAAATAAAAGCCTTGTAGAAAGTACAAAAGTAGAGAAATAAAAATCCATGGTAAGTTTATCTTTATTATTTATCACAATTAAAGTGTATTTTATAATTTTTAACTAATGAATATTGTTTGTTCATTTTCAATCAAAATATACAAATTTGAAGAATGAAGTAGTTATCCTTGACATGAATTTGAAGAGTGCATGAAAAATTATTTCTATGGTGATTTATTTCAAGGAAAAACTTGTTTTAATGAATAAGAAAAATAATAATTTGAAGAGAATAATAAGAGAAAATGGTTTGGACTCTTAAGTCCTAACTAGAAAAAGGTTGAAGTGGACCCATCATTGCTTTCAGAAGGAGATCCTATTGTAGATGAATGAGAAAGTCTTTCTAATATCAATAGTACAACAACATATATTAAAAATTCAAGGATCCTCACAAATAATACTAATAACAATGTGGAAGGTCATCCTAGTTAGGAAAAATAGACACACACCCAAGTGTCTAATAATTAATTATATTTCCACTTGGAAATTGACATTCTATATATGTTTTTTGACTATTGTATCTGAGAATTGAGCTTGAAAGTTAGGCCTAAACAATAGCCATTATAATTTATCTTATCTATAATATTTAAAATATATTTTGTAAGTTTAGATTCCTTACTCTTAGTGTTTATTTTTATGGGTGTGCATTTCCTTTGTTGATTAAATGGTGACGATGCAATGATTTGTAATAAATAATTGAAATGTTTAATTTTTTTGGTAATGTAATGATGTTACAGTTGTAAGGTGTTGTTTCCCAACCATCATTATTTTTTCATACTTTTTTTCAGTTGAGAATTTGAGTTTATAGAACATAAACTTGTATTACCATTTTTTTTATTTAAACATGTAAATTATGTTTAAAAGGTATACAAATATAAAATATTAGAGTGTTGAAGATATACTATTTTTAGAAATCAAAATGTAAATAATGTTATACTATTGGTAATTAAATCAAAATACAATACTATTTGTGTAGTAATAGATTTGTGAATTAAAAAGAGAAAATATTGTTCAGTAAAAAAATATATATATCACATATAATAGAGTTTAATTTAAGAATATTTGAAATACATACAAATTTAAAACTCAATTTGCTGAGACAATCCTTTAGCCCCTAATGATTCATCATTGACATTTATATGTACTATCTTAGTGGCATTTTAAATATATTCTTTGGTAGCTATATTAGTGAATCCTCTTCTTTTAGTGAGATAATTCCTAATTGAAATTCTCTTTCATATGAAAACTCATAGGCTGCATAACATGAAACATTAACCTCAAGCATGTATCAAGATTTTTATCCAGTTTATTTCAAAGTTTGGATTTAATAAAAGATAGTGCACTGAATACCCTTTCATCTTCCATTGAACTCAAAATCATTATTTGACATAATTAATCTAATAAAAAATATTTACTAATTCTTTATTTTATAACACTATTGGGATAAAATTTCTTCCATAGCCTTGTAATAACACCTATTTATGTTGGTTCACATAAGGCCAAATATTATTCAACCATTGTAATTCCAAAATTCATTGATTATTTTATTGAGTAAATCCTTTTGAAAAATTCCCTCAAATTTAACTCTATTAATTTATACATACTTACTAAAATGATTAATGATAGTACACATGTATTTGATAAATAAATTACTTTTTATTTGTTTACCTTGTAGATTATTCAAAAAATATAGAATTCACCACTCCCACGGATTCAAAGAACTCATCCCTTTGAAATTGATGTAGAATTTTAGTAGATAAGATTTACAAAATGTTACTCAATTTCATTTTTGTGTCATCTATGACATTATCATATAGAACATGTGATATAGGTACTTATTCAATTTATACTTTAGAAAGTGTATAGTGGTATCTCCTTTCCATTAATGACAATACAAAGATGATCATTAATATTAAATTTCAAATAGTTTTTAGGGTCCTTAATATCTTTTAAAATTTTCCAACTTTCAAAAATTAGTCCCTTGAAAATTTCATTTGAGTAGTATAATATACTAAGAGATCAAAAAATATGTTTCCTCAATAGTATGAAGTCAATGATATATATGGATCTCTCTTGTGCATGTTTAATCAAACAATGCATTTGTTTCAACATCTGAAGAATACCACCCAATGCTAGTAGGGTTTAAAATTTTGTCAAATGGTGCAATAAATATTTTGCCTTGTCAACATCCATCTTATATTTAAAAATAAAAGCTACTCGATTAATATTCTTCAAATATTTTACATGTATGATCATACATGGAAGTCCATTTTGTATCAATATCTTTTAATAGTTTTTTATCATTCGTCACTCCAATCATAAATTTTTAAAACACTAAAACCCTTTTTTGTACTACTTGACATGTACCCATGAAAGTCATGGATACATTCCTCTAATTTTCCTACATTTTGAAATGTGCTAACAATTTTGTAAGTAATATTCATTCTAATTGTCATGTAATGGATTGGAGTCATATATGAGGAGCTATTATTTGTAGGAGAACACATAAACTAGTTTTATTACCTTATGTTATTGATGTACCATCTATAGCAACGCACATTAACTT
Source organism: Torreya grandis (assembly GCA_037957365.1). Lineage (NCBI taxonomy): Eukaryota > Viridiplantae > Streptophyta > Pinopsida > Cupressales > Taxaceae > Torreya > Torreya grandis. The sequence goes on from JARHVA010001360.1 coordinate 3,111,240, forward strand.
GGTACCTATATCATAATAATTCATCCCAACAATATCTACCAAATTAGAAATAATCAATTTGGAAAGGTTATCAACATTAAAATTTTCATTCATTTTACTTACAAATAATAGGTGAGGTTTCCTTGAATGGTTCTCAAATTTATAAACATGCATGCAAAACCATGATGTGTTGTCAACTAATGTTACCTAATCAATGGACAATGATATAAACCATGCTACTTTTGCTTTCTCTTTCAAATCCTACTTTTCAATCATCACAAGATAGTTTGTCCTATCCCAAACACTGCTATATAACCACTGTGATTGAGGAATGTTATGAAATCCAATATAATGAAATAAAATCTTGTAAAATATAAAATCAAAGATTGATCTACCTCTTTTTAAAATGTGATATAAAGTGGAAAATTGTATATTTTTTGCCAAAAATATTAGACTCAACAACTATTTTGAATTAAGCCGTAATTATTCCTCTTTTATCAATGAAGTGTCATCGATATTTCTAATGATTTTGATACTCTATTTTATAACATTGATGCATGTATTCTTTTGCATTTTTCCATCTCATCATTCTCTTGTTTTTTTCATCTTTGTCTTTTAACTTTTCATATATTTTTACACAATGATTTTCAATTGCATCCAACTTGAGTTGCATTTTTTGGTCCATTATAAGTTTCCAACTTCATAATTATACATTTGTATTTTTTTGGTGTATCGGTACTATTTTTTGGCTATACAGGTTTAATGAATAGATATTTTTCTACCCAATCAAATTGAAACAACCTTCTAATTATCCATGTACTTCTCTTATTTTGGACAAATCTTTTAGTGCTTTTTTCAACTAAATATTGTGTTGGTTGAGTAGAAATATCATTTAGTATTAGGTAATCATCATCAACATTATTAATTCCCTTCAATTTCTTTTTCTTTGAATTCAGTTGGGGCATTTCAAATTCATGCCCTGACATGTCTTCTAGTGGACTCATATATTCAAAAGGATTATTAGTGGATTTTGAATAGAAAATTTTTATAGACACTGTGATTATTATTGAACATTATTCATTATTATGAAAGTGTAAATATTTAAAAATATAAAAAATTATATAATATTTAGTACCTATGTTTGGAATTTCATACCCACAGACGTCTTTCAGTGAAGGCATATTTTTGATACTATTATCATTAGGTTTTACATGGAAAATTATTTTAGACTAATTAATTATTAATAAATGTTAATATAAAATTTTAAATAAATAAAAAATATTAAATCATGGTATATTTAGTATCTCAATTTGGTATTTCATATAAAGGTACATTTTCTTGTTGAGGTATATCTTCAAAAGAGTTATCAATGGTTTCTAGATTCAAAATGGTTGTAAACCTTGTCATTATTAAGGAATCAATACAAAATTTAAAATAAATAATAATACTATAAATCATTTAATATTTACTACCTCTATTTGGTATTTCATACCCAGGTACATCTTCTAGTTGAAGCATATCTTCAAAAAAGTTATCTATGGGTTTTGAATGTAAAACAATTGTGTACCTTCTCATTAATATTGAATCAATATGCAAGTTAAAATAGAAAAAAATAATATAAAATTATAAATCATTTAATAATTAGTTCCTTTTTTTGGCATTTCATACCTAGGTATATCTTCCATTGGCGACATATATTCACAATATTTATTAGTGGGTTCTCCATGCCAAATGGTCATGGATTTTGTAGTTATTATTAAACCTTAATAAAAAATTAAATAAACTAAAAATAATGGATAATTAAATTTTTTGTACATGTGTTTGGTGTCTAGATAAAATAAGGTAATAGGTTATTTTATTTTTTAAATTTTTTTAGATACCTTAACATTCTTATCAAAATCCATCAAATCAACCCTACCAAAGCCTAAAAACACAATTACAATGCCCGAAAATAATGTGCTAATGAATGATAGAAATGTACTAATGCATGAAAATAGAACATCGACACCTAACAATAAAATTTTGACACCTAATAGTAAGGTGTTGAATCTCAATAGTAGTATGTTGATGCCTAAAAGTAGAATGTTGATGCCTGATAACAAAATTTAAATAATTGATAGCACAATGGTGACACTTGACATTAAGGTGTTGATGCCTAACAACATTATTTCTAATTCTTGATAGTAGAATGCTGACACCTGACAACAAAATTACAACACTTGATAGTAACATTAAGATGATTGATAGTATAATACTTATGCTTGATAGCAAGGTACTGATACCTAACAATAGTATATCGATACGTGATAGTAGAATGTTGACACCTAACTATAAAATGTTGATACTTAATAAAAAAATTAGATGCTTGATAAAACAATGCTAGTGCTTGATAGAGAGGTACCAATGCCTATCAATAGTAGACCGATGTATGATAGTATAATTATGATGCTTGAAAATGAAATGATAGTATTTGACAAAAAATTTAGATGTTTCATAGTGGACACTGATGCAAATACCATCTAGTTAATAAAACTCAATTATAGTTAATATTTAAATTGAAAAAAAGTTTTTAATACATTATATATAGTGGTGAATTCACCTAAATTGGATTTCAAGGTATCGATGAAATATATTAATAAGAATAAATTTATTTTAAAAATTAGGTGAGTGGGCACTTAAAATTAACTACCACCTCAAAAATTTAGGTGATTCTATGCTATCATATACCTCATAAACTCACCAAATGCTAAATTTGGAAAATAGAATTTTTATCAAATAACAAGGATTTACCACTAAACTTTTCCCTAGTTTTTAGGGTGCATAATCTTCTTTTAGGTGAGATATATCCATGAATCACAACTTAATTATTATTTTACACATGTTACATGTCTTTACATCACTCAAAGCTTGAGTTGGTGTGGTTTTGGGGACCCTTTATTCTTTATAATTATTTATATCCTTGGATTTTGAAATGTGTCTTTTTATTGCATTGAATCTCTATTAATTCTCTTATGATTTTTTGAATGGGTTGTAATTCCATTTAGGTTTAATAGCCTTGACTCATTGCTATTAAATTTTTAAACTCATAAAAGACATTTTCTTTGGCTCATTTGTTTAAGTAATTAAAATGGATATTAAATCAAAGGATGTCTCAAAATTAGTAGGAGAAAAATTATTGGGTCATAATATGGTGGTCTATTCAATGAATAAGCAAAAAATCAGCTAGTGGATTAATTAATACCCCTTTATGGATAGTATCTACTTGTCGTGAGGGTGCCTAGGTGGAACATGGGGCCAAATCAAGTCATCCTTTAGCATCTATTCATTTGATATTTAGAATTAAACTAGTAAGGAATCAACTTATTGTACACACATTTCTACTTGAATTTATGTTTGTTTAACATTAAGAAATGAAGGATAAACTATGTTTGGTTTCTATTTCAGTAGAGAAAATAAAAATAGGTTGAATGTGTTAAGCACATAATATACTAAGAGCGGGGGTGAATCAATATATCATATATCTTATAAATGTTTTCCTTAACCAAATTCCACTTAATCAAACATTCAAGATATACAATAAGACTCAAACAATAAACACCACACAAGATAGAGAGAGACACCAGATATAACATGGAAACCCAATGTGGGAAAAACCATAGAGAACAATCTCAAGTATATGAATGAGCACCAACCCAAACAATATTCACAAGCCAAGCTTGAAGGAGCACCAAACCCTTTGCTAAGCACTAACCCAGTAACTATTCATGAGCACCAACCCACAGGAGCACCACACCCCTTTGTCGAGCACCAACTCAGCTATTATTCATGAGCACCAACCCATTTACCGAGCACCAACCCATAAGAGCACCAACCCCTTTGCTGAGCACCAACCTAGCAATAATTCAAGAGCACCAGCCCATAGGAGCACCAACCCCTTTGTGTATACCACACAACTATCTCTCAATCTTGATATCTCAATAAATGATAGATTAATACAACATATATTTCCTCTCTCTCACCTTTGCTCTTCTAAGCTAGATATAAAAAATACAAATCATATTCATCTCTCACAATTGCTCTTCTAAGCTAGATATTACAATATCAAATCAACCTCTATCTCTCATATTACAAATGGCTTCTCAAGCCTTTATTTATAGCTTTCCAAATGACCTTTGGCCTTCTGCCTTTGTGACCCTTCAATCCTCATGAAAAATGGCACCAAACTTGTATGACCCTTCATATTCAAGCCTTTGAAAAGTCGTGTGGTGACTCTTCATGACCAAAAATTTCCTTCCCTCTTTTATCCTCATCTTGGTGACTTTTCATATTCCTTAAAGTGTCCCTTCATGAGAAATTGCGCCCTTCCTCTTTTGTCTTCACTTGGTCACTCTTGGAATTTCCCAAGATGACTCTTCATGGGAAAATGCATCCCATCCTTCTTTTGTCTTTATCCCATGGCTCTTTGACTTCTCCATGGGCCCTTCTTTTGTCTCATATGCAACCAAAAATATATTCGTTAATATTAAATAAATATTAACTCATATTAGCCAAGATATATTTATTACAAACAACATTAAATGCAATGGGGCCTTTATCAACAATAATGCTAGACCTTTGACATCAATGACAATATTTCCAATAATCTCCCCCTTTGTCATTGATGGCAACCTCAATCCTGAAACTACCACATCCTATCACCTACACATACTGTAATCTAAAAACATATAGTAACTCCCCCTTACTGTAGCAACCTATACCTGTTCCCTGTACCTATTTTTTGCACCTATACCTATACCTATTACTCTCCCCCTTTGACATCAATGACAAAGGGCCTACCTAGAGATAACACTTAGCTCCCCCTCAACTGATGCTAAACATCAATGGCAAGAAGTAAAATAAATTACTTCCAACTCTTCTTGCAAATCTTTGAATGTGTCCTTTGATTGTGCCTTTGAGAAGATATCTGATAATGCATATAAATCTTTACCTATCCTTTAAGAATCTATAATCAACTCATTTGAATATTTTCTTCTAACCTCACAACCTTTTTCATGAAACTTTAAGGTGTATCCTTGATCACATATTTGACTTACACTCAATAGATTATGCTTTACAAAACATTCTTAGCTTTGGTTCTACTAATATCCAAACTTAAAATACCTTTTCTGGCTATCCTGGTAGTGGTTTTATCTTTGAATTTAACTATGCCACCATTGATCTTATTTACTCTTATCTCTTTTCATATGCCTCGAATATCTGCTATCAACAAACCATGGCTGATTTTTATTTCTTACATGCAAAGCTGTTTGTACCAACATAGAATCTTCAAGTTGTTTCTTCTGCCATGAACATGCCTGAACCTTCTTCTTGGTGAATGGAGCTTTTAAACTCTGATCCTTCTTCATTGAATCTGCATGAGTATTCTTTTCCTTCTTTCAAAAACTATTAGCTCTTTTTTAACATTCTAATTTCTTATGACCATAATAATTTGAAACACTGCATATGCAAAAATCATTCTAATAGCCTCAAACCATAATACTGATGCAAAATTTTCTTAAAAAATCTATTCCCTCAAAAGATATACAAATTAATATGTCAACTCACCTTCTTGTCATGCAACATAGCCAAGACCCAATAACATCTACCATGCTTCAATTTTTCTTAAAAGTGTCTCCTTGAAGCCTAGAAGAGACACCCCACACCAAAAGTGTCCTAAAAACAAATCTCAAGAGATTCCCACATCTCCTCTGTTTCTTCCTTGATCTTCTTGTGTGTTTCTTTTAGAATCCATTTAATTATGTCTAACCTTTTTGACTTACTAACCTTATCATTTATGATGTTTTTAATTTTCTCAACTTTTACAACTATCTTATCTTGACAAAGCTCATGCTCAAATGTAACAAGAGATTCTGCACAATCCTTCCTATATGATTCTCTATCTACTATAGCAAGTAATTCATTTTCACTGTTAAACTCAACCTGATCAACCTTTACTATTTTAGCTCTCCAAACCTTAATTTGAATCTTCTCATATCTTTTAGGGTCTCTATAACCTTTGACATAATTTGAAGATATCTTTACTTGTTTTGGACATAATTTAGTAATATGGCCAACCTTATGACAACAAAAGCAAACAATATTTTGCATACCTTTTTCTTGAATGTGACTGAGATATCCCTTTGACTGATTGCTTCTCCTCATAGAGTCTCTTTCCCTATGACCAACATGATGACAAACAAAACAATGGCCATGAAAAGAATTTGAAAACTTGAAAGCATTGGGCTGCCTGATTGGCTTCTTTGATTTGCCTTCAAAACCTGCATCCTTCTTTCCTTGGACTAATATTTCATGATCTTTCTCAAGCTTGATTATAAGCTTCTCATGATTATCCTTTAAATAACCTAACTCAACCTTCAACTGATTACACTCTTCTTCTTTTAATGTTAAAATTGAATTTGCAGCCTCTAACTGATTCTTAAGATCTTGAATAAATATCTTATTTTCTTTTACTTCTATAGCCAACTTAGAATCCAAGATACACACCGGTTCCTTAAGAGCCTCAACCACAGATTTCATCTCTTAATTCTCCTTCTTTAGTTGCTTGGCCATCTTATGATAATCTTTGATCTACCTTCAAGTTGTTAAACCCTTTCTGAAGGAACTGCTCTAATAACAATTGTTAAGCATGGGATATACTGAGAGGGGGGGGTGAATCAGTATATCATATATATTATAAATCTTTTCCTTAACCAAATTCCACTTAATCAAACATTCAAGACATGCAATAAAACTCAAACAATAAACACCACACAAGATAGAGAGAGACACTAGATATAACATGGAAACCTAATGTGGGAAAAACCACAGAGAACAATCTCAAGTATATGAATGAGCACCAACCCAAACAATATTCACAAGCCAAGCTGGCAGGAGCACCAACCCCTTTGCTAAGCACCAACCCAACAACTATTCGTGAGCACCAACCCACAGGAGCACCACACCCCTTTTCCGATCATTGACTCAGCTACTATTCATGAAGTAAGGGGGAGTTACTATATGTTTTTAGATGATAGTATGTGCAGGTGATAGGATGTGGTAGTTTTAGGATTGAGGTTGCCATCAATGACAATATTTCCAAGAATGTTAAAATGTTATGTTTAAGCACATGCTAGAGCTTATAATGTTGTGTTGGAATTATTAAATACATACATGTACCTTTAAATTCATAAAAAATGATAGCTCATATTATTATTTGATTAAAAATGATCAACGATATAGAAAATGTTGCTTTTAATCTCATCTAAAAGAAAATGTTATATCTATAATGTTGTATTTATGCTACCATATTCATAAGGAAAGCTTGAACAAAAATGGAAAATAAAACTGACATCATTTTAAAATTAAAACAATAATGAATAAAGAGAATGGATTATATGGTTTCCTTTTTAGAACATGTTTTTGAATGGTAAATGTATTGATAGCTTCCATTTTATAAATGAAAGACATGTACCTTTAAAAAAATGATTAAGTAGTTTTTATTGATAGTTTTGACCATGTATGTGAATAAAACATATTGCCATAAAATATGAAACCATGGCTTATTAGGAATGACTTATATTTCCCTCAATAGATGGTCTTATATTAATCATATTGGTCCAACTTGTGTTCTATTGAAGATTTGATAAATCTATCCCCTAGCCAAATATATATTGTTCTCAAAAGATGGTATTATATTAATCATATTGGTATAACTTATGTTCTATCAAATATTTGATAAATCTATCGCCTAACCAAATAAAATTTATCTCCATGATAAATAATATTTTGTGCATATGCCATATTAAAAATGGCATAGTCTTTGTCAAAATTAAAGGATTCACATCTAGGGTGAATCCTTAAAAATTTGACTACATAGTTGAGTGTTATATATAAATATACTATCTTAGAAAACATTCCACATTACTTATCCTGCTCCATAGAAGATGTGCTAGTTCAAATCACTAAAAACTCATTTTAAACCATCCAATCTAATCTTAAGTAGATCATCTATGTTGAATTGTGTTTATTTTGGCAAAAGGGTGATCTCATTATATTCTAAAATTATTCATTTTTTAGGATAAGCCCCTTTAAGTTTTATATGATGGAAAACATTTATTTCTTTAATTCCTTAGATATTTGGCTAAAGCAATGTCTTAAACAAACAAATCTAGTCTTTCTTCAATATTCCAACTTTAGATTTTACACTACTTGAGCCTTTTTAGGATGGGTACATCTATCCTCCTAGTTTTCTTGCAATTACTTCAAACTACTAATTTGTGCAAATTTAATTTTTGAATTATAAATCTATAATTCCATGAAAACATAACACATGATGACTATAAATGTTTCATAATCCTACATGGTCAAAATCCCTTTAGTATCATGAGTGAATGCAAAGGTATGAGTTTGTGAAATGCATCTTCACAATGACCAATTCCCATATTAGCCTTTTGAGTGATTGTGAAGTTGTGAGATTGTGAAATTATGATGCATGGATTGACACGATTGCCTTATATCCTCTTAGTCTTCAACCATCTTGAAGGATTATATTTTTAATAGAAAGATTGAAAGTTTGAAATAACATAATGTGTGGCACTAAGAATATAATATCATTACCAATATTTATAAAATACAAGTGAAAACAATGTAAAAGGGTAAATTTTACCATGTGGAATCAATGCATCCTACCATATTGTAACCAAGCTTAACATCATAAAAGTGCAAGAAAGTGATAATGGTAGATAGGATGTGGGTAGATAGTGAGTTAGCTATAGTATATGTACCCTTAAGTCTTATACTTATGTGGATGCCAACTTAACTATATGTTTGATAATAATTCAATTAAAATTCTATTAATACTACTTTTAGCCCTAATTTTGTGATAGACAAGTAAATATTAAGGTTTAAATTAAATTATTAATTAGGAAAATTTATAATCCCTTTCTAAAGTAATAAATTAATGATGGAATATAGCTAGAATATTTATATGATAAGATACATGTGAAAATTGATTATATTTTTATAGGTTTTTGGATGAACTGAATTATGAGATCTATTTTAGCCCCAAAACCACTCAAATTAATTATTGTCTTGAGAACCCATTTTTTAGGCCCATGATCATAACTTGGAATGTGTTATATCATTGTAACTTTTATATCTTATCATTAATTGGTCTCAAAGGGAAGCAATATCAGTGGAAAATAGAACTTAAGATATCAAATAACATAATATCTCTTGGCAAGAAAAAAAGGATAAAATAATGTTTTAAAATAAAAAATAATAAACACCAAATTCACAAATCATCCAAGACCATTATGAAAGAAAAATTCCCTAATCCTACAAGGTCATCATCATCTTTTAAAAAATTACCATCACTAACAGTTAACACTATAGAGGTAATTGATAATAAAAATATGTTAATCAAGGAAACCACTCCATATATTACTTAACATTTTAATAATATTAATATAAACATGGATAACTAACAAGAAAGATTGAACATTCCATAAATCTTCCAATCTAGATTATCTCCATCTATTCTTGCTAGCCCCGAGTTTCACAGATTTATTAACAATATTACTCTACAATGTATATCCTTTGAGAATAATAAAGCCCCAATTTTAATCTCTTTGTATTTTTCTAGAATCTCATAATAATAAAAATGTACTCAACTTACATACCATTTATATTTCAATAACCTCCTCGATCTCAAAACCAAATTGAAGTTCATTCAATAATCTAGAATGATTGCCATGTTATTGACATATCAAAAAGCTTATAAATTCATAAAAAAAGAGTTATTAAATTAATCAATATTGAGTTTAAATTAATTTCATCCTTTCCAAATAATCCTGATCCTCCTCCTCCTCTGAATCCCATAATAATTTTTGAAGTCACCATGAAATGACAAGGAATAAGATTTACAAAGATTATGACACCTAATATTGATATAAGTAAAGAAAATATATCAATTTAATACTATCAAATTTATATGGTGATGCTATAAAGAGGTACAATGGAGAGAGATGAATTAAATGCACATCAATCATTTAATGTTATAATTCAATGGATGAAGAACTATAAATATCAAACAACATCATACAAAGAGGAGAATTATTAATTGGTGCCATATGATCAACATATTATCCATCCAATAGGATATTTTTTTGTTACCATACCTCAACCAATCATATTGATAGATAAAAACATGATTTAATTGTTGAGAGAAATTGGGAACATGGGCAAAGTAATGAAGACATGCTCAAAAAATAAGTTGGCTCACAAATTGAAATTGATCAATGACATCATGAGGATATTTGACAAGATTTAAATATGATTAAAGCCACTAATAGCATTTGAGTCAGATTTTAATTAGAAGATGTCATTTATTGAATAAATATTCCCATATTTTCATGACATTATCCCTTTGGGTTTCTCTTCGCCTTTCATTGATGAAATTCTCAAGACTTAATAATGTGCTCTTAAAGTTATGTGGTCTAATGCTATCAACTTATGATAATATATTCTCAAGAAAGAAAAATTGAAACTTGATAACATAAAAGAGAGAGGAAAAAAAACTATATCCAACATCTAGGAATTCATTATAGAAATCAAATACAATTTCAATCATTGAGAGAACCAAGTTAATTCAATAATGTGACTCAATGAATAGCTATCAAAGTTTGTCAGGAATGAATCTTCTACATCTTTAGGTTTTAATGTTTCCTGTATTATACAATCTAAAAAAATTCAAATCTTATTTTAATAAATATAAAAAAGTGAACTAAAGACTATGTCATTCATGAATTCCTTTTTGAAGTCCAGATATCTATGAATTTTGTTTCATAACCTAATTATTTATAGAAGAGGATGATGTCAATAAGGTACTTGAGTGTTTTAAGAAAATATAATCCTCAAGGAGTGAATATATAAAAATGTGATTTACCCTGACATCACATATTTATTTCAATACAACTAGGATGGGAAAATTAGCTATTAGTTAGCTCGAAAAAATTGAATAGTGCTATTCATTAGTGAAGCCTAGATCTCAATTTTGTGTCATCAATAAATGGACCATGTAAAAAAATTACAATCTTGGAAGGGTCCCACTTTATCAAACCACGAGTTATTTAATAAATTTTATTTTATTTTATAAACTAACTTTATTTTGTAAATTTAGATTATTTTATAAAGTGTTTTATTTTATTAATAAAAGTGATAATGTAATAAATGAAACTTTTCCTTTTTTTCATAGTCACTTTCTAGGTCCTATTTTTTATAAAATCCTAAATAACATTTATAACTATTTTGAGAAGTTATAAAAATAGTTATTGGGTCATTTTGAAGGAGTTTTTGATAGGGGAAAGAGATTTTGGCAAGATAGGAGGATAGGAAGTTACATGTGCAGCTTATTGGAGTATTAATACAAAAAGGATTTGTAGGACTTTGTACCTCAAGTTTACATGGAATGATATGATTGTGTGTGTTATTATTTTTTGATATTTGTTCTTTCAATTTTCTAAAAGACTATAGTATTTTTAGATACTCATGTGTGTAAAACATTAATCTAGAAGTCCATTTAATTTTGTGTTACATTTTTTGTATTTGAGAAGCCTTCATGATATTGAAAACAAATTTGGTAGTTGTTTTCATAAGGAAATACATATTTTTTATGTATGTATTTTAAGTCATTAAATTTCATTAGTGTTTATAACTTATTCATATCTCTAAGATATGTGTTTCCTTTCTCATTTGAATCATAAAAGTTTCCTTATTTGAAAGATTCACTCTCTAGGTTTTTGTGGTCATTTTCTATCTTTAATAATATAAGATCATACTATTCCATCTAGATTACTTATTTCCTTTCTCTTTTCCTTATCTTTTTTCATTTGTCTTCTTTTCTTATCACCTTGTCATTGTTTTAGTTATAAATATGAACCCTATAAAAAAAGCATTTTTACTATAAATAATTTAATTTTTATGTTGTGTTTGTTTTGAATAAATATAACTCCATGTACTAATAGGAGAGGGATTCTGCCTCATGACTATTGATAAAAACTCACTAATTTATCTTTTTGACAAATTATTCAACCAAAAAAGGATCATTAAATGATGAAGTTTAAAATTATTATGTGTATATAGAAGCCATCCCAAAAAAAATACAAAATTGAGACTTCCTAAAGAAAAACTTAACTTATAATAAAACTTAACTAAATATGGGAAAATAGTAAATCCATTGATTATATTAAGAAATATAGAGACGTATAGAAATATTCCACAATGTTTTCCTTGAATCAAACACATATATTTAATTTATGTATAATAAAAAGTAAATGAAAAGACCAACCTGCATTTGATTTTAGTGAATTGATCACTTGACCATGTCATTATCCTAGAATATGAATAATTAATATTCTTGTAAGGAGAAACATCTTTCTAGAGTAAAAATATAATTCTCAATACAAAAAAGAAATAAATAAACATTTCGCTATTATAAAAACAAACTAATAGAAAAAAATACTAAAAATAAAAAGAAACACACATTCTTTTGATCTCAATAAATGGTTAAAAGCCACTAATAAATAAGGATTACCTACACAAGAGTAATGCTCTCAACATGATATCAAACATTCTCTCATAGATTATTCCTTCAGGTATAGATGAATTTTTTTCATTCATACTTGATATATTGTTATTGCCATCATTGATTTGGATTAATAACACATCAAGTGAGCCTCCATATCTTTATGCACACATTTAAATTTAGCATAAGGAAATTAATAACATTTAATGCAAGAATTTAATTATTTATATATACTATTATCATTGATTAAATTTACTAATCCCTCATCCGTTTGTATTTTTCATTACATCAATGTTAATGTGTAATGTGTAACACATATAAGATGTAAGTGAATCCAATCATATAGAGACATATCGAATATTCTTCAAAAGTTAATGTAGACTATTGATCATGTATAGAATAAAAATCTCAATCTAATAAGTGTATTTTGGTGTAATGAAGATTGATATCAGTGTACATGGAAGAGAAATATATATTACATTAAACATTGTTATTAATGCCACATTTTATTTGAAATTTTATTTTTGATTTCACATTTCATGATTGTATCAAATGAATATTAATTTCAACAAAAGTGATATAAGGTTATCAGTACCCAAACTAAAATGTGTCATATGTACTATCATTGAACATTCAAGTTGCACGCACTATTTTCTCATGCTAGATTTCAATGAAAACATAATTTAGATAGAATATTATTTTAGAATTACTATGTTAACAATTTTAATGCTCAATGTTTTCGATCTTATTCTAAGATCCTTCATCAAGATAAGATTAATATGTGGAATAACAATACCAAGTTCCTTAAAAAGTCAAAGGAAAATAACTATTATTAACATTTTGGCTCCTCTTTTGAGATTTTTAACCAGGAGAAAATTCATATGTGGAACAATAGCACCAAACTCACTAAAAAATTCAAGGAAAATAATCATTTTCTCTTATGAAGGATTTAGAAGAAGATCCAAAATCTTGAGCATCAAAATTTATAACATAGTTTTTCCAAAATAATCTTCTATCTAAATGTATGAACTATGAAAGCATCAAATATTTGCTAGCATAATTTTAAATTCCTCCCCCAAAAAAATATAAATATTATATGTAACATTAAAATCCAAAAATACATATAATATTATTAAAGATTGGGGAAGTTGGTGTAAGGCATCCTTCCATATGTATGACAACTTCACATTCATAATTGTGTAGTATTTTTGGAAAAAATTGCATAGTATTTTATTAATCCATACACATTTCAGATAACAAAAAACAAGACATTATATTAATGAGTGAAGAAAAAATCATTAAATGCACTAATATTATTTGTAATAGTGACATTCTTTCTGATAATAATGTGTGTATAGTACACATGTCACATTGAAGATATCCTTCATCAAAAAACATTGCATGTGAAACTTATGTGCCATGTAATATTCAACCCACATTTTAATAGAGATGATCAAAAGTCATTTATCTTGAAGGGGATATATTAGATTCCATTTGAAATTAAATACCAATTATTTCCTTCCATGTCAACCAATTAGAATTTATCATTTTATCTATTCAGAGTTATGTGAACCTTAAACCTATATGAATTGTAAGATCTTTAACTTTTCAGATATATGTTATGCCTTGATTTGATGACAAAACTTCATCTTATTTCTACTTTCACTAAAATGAAAATATCCTTAATTAACAATTGTATCAAAATAAATTTTCTCTATACAAATGTATGTTTTGAATATTTGGAATTGTTAGCGATTGATGGTGATGGTGCCATCTGTAGCTGATGTTGCCTCATGTGGTAGGCTTGTGTGGAAGTGAAGGGTGGTGGTATTTTTATGAATTTAAAATGGTAGTGTTGGGATAATTAGTTTCCAAGTTTATATTTGGTATTAAAATTGACTATTATTTTGGATCTCATCATTTCCATTTTGATGTTTATAGCTATAAGATCATTCTTATGCCATCCTGCCCACTATCTGGATGAGGAGAGAATTAGATCGTCAATTGGAATTTATTTGAAGTGCAAGAACACACATTAGTAGCCATTATTATCCATTTGACAACCATTGAGACCCAATTTTGTTCTAGATGTTTAATTGGCATGAGAAGGGCTAAGATTGTAGGGAAATGGACGGGAGTGAAGAAAATAACAAGATGGGTTTTTTGATTGGGAGATATTGCATAGCCGCACAATGTTTTTATTAGATCTTATAGCTTAAGACTTTAATGATTAGCCATTTTCATAACTTATATCAATGGATTACTTAATGATCTAGGAGTAGGAATCGAGGCCCTCATTGCCCATAAGCATATTAGGATTGGTATCTTGGTTGTAGTTTGAACTAGAAGATTTTTTGTAAGGATAAATGAAAGCAAGAAAAGCATTTCTATTAAAGAAGTGGTAGATTTAAAAAATAGAGTGTAGAGGTAAGTTTGAAAATGGAGAATAAGGAAATAAGTTAGTGTTGAGGGATGTATTTATTCTATAAAAGTATGCAGAGTCTAGTCAAGAGAATGAGATGTATTTGTTTAAATAGAAACAAAGAAGTGAAATATGTAATGGATCCTTCATTTATGTCAAAACCAAGTTCAAAAACATAAAATCTTAGATGATTCATGAGGCTTTAATGGTGTATATATGTGTGTGATGATTTTATTTTAAGATCATAGTGATAACATGTAAAGATCATGTAAATTTATAACATTGGTTGCTCATTCACCTCTAGTTAATAGGTAGAAGTTTGCCCATGATGTTTTTCATTGCATTGTCATTATTTGTTATTAGGAATTTTATTCATTTTTTTCTTCAAAATAAATTTGGTTAAATATGATTTTATCTCATAATGTTTATTTACAATTATGTTTTCATCGATTTTAAGGTTATTTTTCCTTCAATTGCAAATAATTTGTAGGAAGTCACTCATCTCTTCCATAGGGTCTATGTGCAAGGGAAAACCATTGTATTTTTCCATTGGACATATTAAAATTGTATGGCATCACTAATCCAACTAGGCATGGATACAAACCCATCACAAATGGAGCTGATTTTTTGTTATCAAGGGTATAATAGGATACATATTAAACCACCCTAAATAATGACTAACATCCAATGTGAATCTCTATATCAACATTTTATCAAGTGGTGAAATTTGTTTAGTGTGAAAGAGAAGTATTTTCCTTTAACTCAATTTAAGGAAAAATATAATAACATAACCATGAAGAATAAACAAATAATACATTAAAAACCTATCAAATTTAGGTTTTTCCATATGTATTAATATAGAATGAGTGGGATTGATCATGAAGGATTGAGTACATCATAGATGATGCCTAGATCTAATGTAATCATGGAACTTTTATTTTCATCTTTGTGTAATATGCAAACAATAGATATCAAGTGCTTTCAACAAATATATATATATATATATATATATATATATATATATATATATATATATATATATATATATATATATATATATATATATATATATATATATATCTGCATGTGTGTGTGTGTGTGTTTAAAAGTTTTTTTTAATCTTTGTCTAGTATACAAACCTTAGATAGTTTTAAGAAATATTTTATTTTTTTCATCTTTATCTAATATGTAAATGTCAGGTGGGTTTAGTAGTTATATAAATATGTTATCACAATTTAAAAAGTGAGTAAATTTGAACTATAGATTAATTATTATTATTAAATAAAATGATGGTTTCATTTTGACAAAACAAAATTGTTGATATTTTAGGAGGATTAAATAATAGACTGAGGGATTAGAAGATGTTTTTTAAATTTAGATTTGTATAGTGTTCTAATTTTGAAGGAAACATGTTTATAATTTCATGGGTTGTTATGATAAATATATGTTTAACCAACTACTCAAGTGTCTCATAGCTGTATATATTGATTGAATTGAATTTACATTAATTTACATTAATTTCTTATTTTAATTTACATTAATTTCTTATTTTAATTTACATTTTATTTTAATTGAGGTTCCCAATTATAATTTTTAAGTGTGTATTAGATTATTTTTTAATTACTTTTTTAGGTTTTGTGTAACTTTTAAGGATAAATAGACTCTTACAGAACCACCACAAAATTTCCAACATTAATAGCTTTTCATATTTGTGCATTTAAGTTCAAATTTGCTAAGGAGTAATGAATTAAAAAACTATATAATTTAGTGACATCATAAGGAGTTAAAAAATATAGAATGTCGTAGGAGTTTCAAAAGATGTAATCATATTTTAATTGAGTCCATATTAAATAAACATGTCACTAAAAAAATCTCTTAAATTACCTTGAATTCACCTAAACATAAGACATAAAATAAGCATGTGATACATTTCATGTCCCTTAAACTACTGTTCAAACTGCACCACAAGGACTTGACTCTTTTGACCAATTGTTTAATTTCAATATTATGTAATTTAAATTTCATGATTATGATGCCATGGGAGAGGATGAGAATCATGTTGTATAAAAATGAGATAAAATATTGCAATTTTTTTGAGTAGATAAATTTAAATTACTTCTCATGTGCTTCGTCAATAAATTTTGAATTGATGAGGTATTAGCATGCCTGGAAGTTGACAAGTTGTAACATATTTTTTAATTTTAGGTTATATATGATTAAGATGTACATGTTTCTAATTATAAATTGTGTAATTTAAAAATTATCTCATGATTTTCTTACCAAAAACATTAAATTGGAAATACTTTCTATTATATATGACTAGTGAAAATATTAGTGGATCATAAATGATTATAAATTTAAAAATTATCATATCAATATAGTTTTCAAGTATTTATCTATTTATATATAAAATATAATAAATATTAATGAAAAGATAAACATTTATAATATATAAATTTATATAAAAAAATTATAATTGAAAAGGTCTGAAAAGATGTATATATCAAAAAGCAATTAATTAATAGGTAAAGTTAAGTTAAAATTCTAAGCATGAGGTATAGTAATTTTAAATAATGGGCATCAAAAAAATTCATTGGTCTTACTAAAAGGTCAAAGGATTCCCATATGTATTTACATATATAGGAAACAATAAAAACTAAGGTAAACAAAATTAGATCAAAATTGGCTAATATAGTTGGGTGACTAACAAAAATAATATAGAGTTCAACCTGTGTCAATGTAGTTTGTTGAAAAAATATAAGGTTTAAACTATATCGACCTGTATCAATGTAGTTTGCTAATATATATATATATATATATATATATATATATATATATATATATATTATAGTGGATTGATATTTGTTGATGTAGTCTACCAAAAAATACAAAGGGATAAAATTATAGTGACCCATGCTGATATAGTTTGATGAAAGAGAAAAAATAATAATTATTTAGCTCGTGTTCACAAAAATGTATGCAATGAGTTTGGGTTTATCTATAACTTATCATATTAAAGAGATCCAAACTCATAGAAGGTAAAAAAATTACATGCCATTGATACTTAATATACCAAGATATGACCAAATAGATATGATAAACCTAGTAATAGGATCAATTATGATAAAACATCAATAGAGAGGGTTCCAACACCTCTATAAAATAAATATAATGAAATAACCATAACTAGTTCTTTAATATTAGAATTAATCTAATCTATTACTTCAAACATAACACACAAATAAGGTAGATGGTTAAAAATAACCTAAAAAGGGTAATAAACCATGATAGGCAAACTAAGTCCAAGGTCACCTCAAGTGGGAAATGAAAAATTCAAAAAACCTATAGAAAAACTAAGTATAGAGGAGATTCAAAAAAGGAGTTATAAATTCATTTGAGATAGTAATTATACATATTTTATTTATCAAATAAAATAGATATGGTTCGAATATACTTACACTAAATAAAACATGTCAAGCCTAAATCTCCCCCCTAGAAAGTGGTGTTTTAAAATATATTATTGTGGTTTTAAAGATGACAAAAGTTGAATCAATATATAGGCTAAATTAAATCCTTGTATTATATTAAAGATTCTAGAAGACAAATTTTCCCTCCAAAAACAGGATCTAAGTAATGACTTCTTCAAATGTAGACTTAAGTAGAATTTTTAGTAATGATAATGAACAATATATTGGATTGAAATGGTGGCTTATATTTTTAGTGTCAAGTGATCCTAACCCTTCTCTAAGTTTTAGATGACACCATGGACTAGTCTAGATGTAGTTAAAAATATGATAGTTTAACTTTGAACTACATCATTCAAAGCCATATTAACTATAAAATACCTACCATAAATTTTATACTACATAAAATCTGGTCAACTTAGTTATAAAATTAGAGAGATTCAAAAAATAATACATTGAGTTAGGCTGATATAGTTAGAACAGAAGAGTCTTGGTATAGTTATGGATTTTAAAGAGGATGACTGCTTATGGGATCAAGTATGAGGGAAAGGTAGTGGATATATAAAAGAATAGATTGAACAACAATATCTATTATGAATTATAAATGGTATGCCCACCCATTTCCCAATACACCCTTTAATGCATACACTTAAAGAGATTGAAACTCTTTAGTTTCTTGTAGGATAGAAAATGTTAGTAAATTATGAAGTTGAAAAATATTATGTGTATGTACATATTCCCCACTAAAGTCTCATCACATGTCATCAAACATTAACATGGGATGTCACTTCAAGAAGGATAATAGAAACACATTAACTGAGTAACAAAGTGTAATAAAAAATAAAATATAAATGAAATTAAATAAGTCATAAATACATATCATCACTTGCCATATTGTTGTTTAAGAGAAGATGCATGTGAATAATATAAAGAGAGATGTCTAGTGTGTGAAAAAATAGATGGAATTGAAAAATTAAATAAATTTTGAATTTTTTTACAAAAATATGGTGTTAAGATTCAAAATTTATATATTTTGTTAGGATTCTAAAGTTTCTTTCAACTTTTAAAAAGGACTTAAGGAAAAAAAGTTATGAAAAAAATACATATTGAATTATGATAGCCTATGATTAAGGATGTGGATGATTTTTTGGGTAGATCACAAAAATAACCGATGTTGTATAGGTATGGGGTGCATTTATTTTTTATTTTTTTATTTTTAATTAAAATGGACTATATTACAATAAATAGGTGGTGGATAAAATATGTTTAGCATAATTTACCCTGGTCAAGTAGAACTATAGGTGTGGCAGGCACTGGACCAAGAGAGAGCCTCTATTTTGACTATATCTTGAAAGTATTCAAGTTTATAGGCCCATAGTGACCAATTTTCAAGGATAGGTGGATGGTATACAATCATGAAAATAGTCTCTATAGTGGAATACATAGAGAGGGAAGTTTCAAGTATATATGGGTGGTGTAACATGTCTTCATGATGGATTTCACCCTTAGAATTATTTTTGTACTGTGTGTCATTATGTATCATGAAATATATTAAACTTTTGAGTCATATATATATATATATATATATATATATATATATATATATATTATATGACTCAAAAGTTTTATATATTTCATGATACATAATATATACATTTTTTGAGGCATGCACGCACGCGCGCGCGCGCGCGCACCCACACACACACACACACACACACACACACACACATGTTTGATTATGACTCATAGATGTTATCTATTTATGTTTTTTATTTTTAACACATGAGAATATGATTTATTATGCTACGAAAAATGTATATTATATGTTTTATTAATTTTAGTAAGTGTGAGAAAATGAATGGTTAAAATAATTTAAAATGACAAAGAGTTTTAAGTAGGTATAAATTTTGAAAAAAAATCGATGAATGGTAAACATGAATGTAAAACATAAAATAAAGGATGATATATGTAAAACAACATAATTAAATGAAATTAAAATGGTAAACCTCATATAAAAAATTAAATTGAAAAATAATTAGATGGTGAATAATTCAAACCAAAAATAATAATAATAATAATAATAATAATAATAATAATAATAATAATAATAATAATAATAATAATAATAATAATAGGTATAAGATCAAGAAGAGTACAAAAAATCATATTTAGTGTTTGTGATAGTGTGTGATTGAAGATAGTATAATGATCAAGTGACATTTGAATGTGGGAGATAATACAATATGAAAAGATTTTTATGAGTAAATTATAGTCCTATCCATGTTCTAATATTATAACTCAAAAATCCAAGCCAAGACACATGACAAGGTGGGTATTTGTGAGGAATGCCTAATACTGTCCATAATCTTACATTTCAATTCATAAAAGGAAAACCAAAAGGTGTAGGTAGAAAGTGTTATAAAGGATGGGATCATATATAAGTGATATCCATGAAGGTAAATATCAAGGATAGATAGAAAGTGAAAAATGAGAGTGAAATGCTACATATGTGATATGTAAATATTTATCAATGTTTAAAAACACTAAAAAAGTATGTTAGTGTTAATAATTATTGACATTAAGGACCTACGATACTCCAAATAGTAAACATAAAGTATCATCTAACACATGAAGTACATAGATCATATCATCAAGGCCATGTGTAAGCAAATTAAAATAGACCTATCTTCCCACAATGTGTTCCCAGTTCTTTAGGAATACTACCATAGTAATCTATATACTATGAATATTAGATACTTACATGAGAAATTAGG
>JARHVA010001360.1:3137500-3155000 GCA_037957365.1 Torreya grandis
GATCATTCAAACTTTGTAGTATTTTATGATGAATCATTGAAGAAATAGAAAATTTATGATAGATAGAAGTATATATAGTTTCATCTACATAAATAGACATTTCCTCACATTATTGAAGAATATTATTCTTAGACCCAGACAAGGTAGCTCCTTGCTTCACTTGTGGAAGTTAATGGATTTTAATTTCAAATAAAATTTAAACTAAATAATTGTGATGATGAGGGAATGTCCTCATGAGTTCTATAAAATGAATTTTTGATGGGATAATAAAAAATAGCTATAGGGTCCCATTTATCATATCAAGTTAAAATAGTATCAGATAAATGTGTATAATTTTGAAGCAAGACCAATGAAGGAGGAAAAAAAGTTCACTTAAATCAATTATGATAATTATTATGTAGTTTGGACTTGGACTACATAGGTTGGCTAGGTGGATAAAATTACATTAAGATGGCTGATGTCATATTTGGCATAATTGGGTTAAAAACATACTTCCTTGAGGTGGATAATGCTATAAGTAGAGATGTAGCTCAGAATTAGGCTGATTTATGGTATTCAAATAATTTTGTTATGATCTAGGAGAGGAAGATAATAAAATATAAGTAGATTTTTTAGGAATGTAAAAAAGAGTGAGAATCAAATTTTATAAGTTTGTTTGATATAGTTTAGATAGATGGTAAGGGAGTTTAATGTGTCATGCATGTAGATGTAGTGATAGAGGTCAAATTAGAAGGTGTTTCCTTATCTGAACAATATCCATGAAATGAGATTTATAATTATCTTCTACTGTACAAAAATTGAGAAAGTTATTATAATTATAATGTGGATAAGGATAAATATATGGTATGACACACCTCATGTTGTTCATGTTGATTACATTTTCATCATTTTATATATAATTAAAGTCAACTAAAGTTTCCACAATATTAGAGGGAGGAAGTTGAATAACATTAAATTCATGATTGTGAAGTGGATCATTATAAATAATAAGGTGATAACTAGTTTTATTAATAACTTCATTCTTGAGATTATAATCATGAGCTTTTGATACGTTTTCATATGTTTGTTGATGAATTTAAATCATAGTTTTATGATCAAAATTGGGATGAAGGATTAATTCTAGATCAAAGTTCCTAAGTTGCCTAGAAATTTCATGAAAATGTCACCAACTTACAATTTATGTGGACCATAGTAATGCTCACTAGGGTGATTAGGGTGAATTTATCATGTTGAAGGTTTAAGAATATGTTTTTGGATTTACGCCATGTAAAGAGGTTAGTGAGCATCCATATTGATCATGTAATAATATGGGGAAGGAGGATAGAAGGGAGTATTTATGAATGGTTAAGAAAGGGTTACATCATTTGAGCTATCTAGAAGAATAACATGGATGATTGGTTTTAAATTATAGGTATATGTGACACAATT
Organism: Torreya grandis; assembly: GCA_037957365.1. NCBI lineage: Eukaryota > Viridiplantae > Streptophyta > Pinopsida > Cupressales > Taxaceae > Torreya > Torreya grandis. The sequence continues at coordinate 3,138,929 of JARHVA010001360.1, forward strand.
TTTAGGAATGTGTCAATTTTTACATTTAATAATCATGTGAGTTCCCAATGGAAGCTAGGAAGGCTCAAATAATCTTATTAGAAAGTCTTGACATTTAGATTAAGCAAGGGATTCTTTCAAATATTTTGGAGAGAGAGTCAAAACATGATAATGGAGTTTGTGATGAAGAGAATCAATGAACAAATGAAATAAGTTATCTTTCGAGGAACTATGGTCAACTTTGTTAAATAAAGCTATCCATTTTTAATTAAAATTTGAGTAATTTGAGATTTAGAATCTATTTATAAATAATAAAATGGGCTGAACTATTATCAGGAACATCATTTATTTAAAATTACTTAACCAATGCATTATTTAATTCTTCCAAACTATATATAGTGTTAGAATTGAGTTGATTATACAAATATAAAACATCACATGTAAAAGTTTTAGTTATAAGTTTGTTGGTAGAAAAGGTATTTATCTTGATCCAATCTTTGTAAAATTTACCAAAAAATTTCAAATGAAAAGATTGGAATTATTAGTTTGAAAAGTAACCATTAGATTCATGGATTGCAACAAAATTTGATTAGTATTTGGATTTTGTTAACTAGTATAAGTGGCTTGAGATGCACTAGTAGTATTTTAATGTCAAAATTAATATGAACACTTTGAGTAGACCCAATAGAAGAAAGACTCAACATATTAATGTCTATAATTATCATAGTATAAGAGGAAGGAAGAGAAAAAGTCATGTATTGACTTGCCCCAAATTATGTTGAAATTTTATGTCTAGGTGAAGGGGACATCCTATGTGGGATCCCATCATGAGGTTATAAATGAATTTAGGATCCTTTCCCTTACGTTTAGGGTTTTAATTGATGAAAATGATCATTTTTATAGTGTATTCAAAATAATTATCATCCTCAATCTTGGGCATGTGGGGAGGTGAGTTACAAAGATCTAGAGACTATGAGATAGATAGTGAAGTAGTCACATGAATATTTATTTCATATTAATTATTGATAATATTAAAATGATATTTAGGATATTTATGGGAGTTGGTCAAATCTATCATATTATGTTATTTTCATTATTCAGAATCATCAAAGATGTATTTCATGATGGAGAGTTGAAGTGAAAAATAAATTATGTTGGATAAACTATAGAAAAAGGAACTACATTAGACAACTCAGTAAAATAAGGAATTGGAATTGTATGAAATAATTTGATACAGTTGCACAAGAATATATATATAAAATAAAGATTATATCAATCTTGGTTGATATATCAGGTAAATGATTTATATTGATCATAAAATGTGTTATATCGATAGTGATCAATTTAGTTAGATAGATTAAAAGGTAGAGATAAAACCATATCAATACTAGTCGATGTAGTTAGATATGGGGAAGCTTTTAATAGTACTATGAGTAAACTATATCAATCCTGGGTGATGTGGTTTGATAAAAAGAGGCATAATAAAAAAAACACTAAACATATATATTAATGTTGGTTAACATAGTATATTTAGACATATAAATATATCGATGTTATCTAGTGTAGTTGTAAATTCATAACACATAGTTATATCAATGTTGGCTAATGCATTATACAATAAAGAATATAATATCAAAAAAGAAATTAAAATTTGATTTTTTTGTAATTATTTATCTAAAATAAGGATTAGGTAGATGTATTAAAAGGGTGTGACTAATTTTTAGGCTCTCTAATATAATTTCTTATTGATTAGATAGTGTCAACCTAATATTTCATAGTACTGACTATATAAGAAGTGTCATTATAATAACCTAGAAAACTTGGCTTCAAGGGTAAGCTGAGAGTAACTTTCCTATTCTAAAGACTAACCATTTCACTATATAATCCCATGATTCATTGGTTTCCTAAGGTTCAAGGTAAAGTGAACCTTTAGCATTTATGATATACTATAAGACATGTGGAAACTAAAGTCTATATTTAGCTACGCAATATGCTTGTGAGTATTGGGGCAAGCCCCTCATACCTACAATGTCTATAAGTGAGAAAAAAGATTGTAAAAAAAACACCATGCATCTTTTCATAATAATAATTAATCAGTTTGAAAAATATCAAAACATAATTTTTAGGGAGAATCAAACAAATAAAAATAAAGTTAAAAAATCAATATCAAAAAATAAACAATAATATTCAATAAATTTAAATAAATAAATAGTCAAATGAAATGAAATATCTAAATAAATTTTTGCAAAGAAATGGTAATTTTCCTTTCTTATACTTTAAAATGAAGAAAACATAACTATATCGGTGTTCGCTGATGTAACTATTCAAATAATATAAAACTGTATTGACCTTGGTTAATAAAATCTATGTAAATATAGTTAAATGATTATAATAATAAAATAAATCAAACATGGTAGATAAAGTTTGTTATAATGATGCAAACACATAATATTGGCCAAGGTTGATATAGTATGATAGGGAAATAAAATGAATTTAGAACTAAACTAGATGGGGTCAATATAGTTATTTGACTAAACTATTTTTTAACATAATTAAAAATTTATATACAGAACTAAATTGAGTTGCCTAATAAATTTGACTATAAAAACTAGTAAAAAAAACTATATTGGATAGGGTTGATATAGTTGGGTAGATAATAACACGATAAAAAAACTATATTAGACTTGGCTGATATAATTACATGTCTGAAGAAAATAAATGTAGGTCTGAGTGTAAGACTTATCGACCTTCATTGATGTAACTTGTTAAGAAACATAATGTTAAAACCTATATTGACATGCATTGATGTAGTTTCCTGCAAATACACATATACTAGACTAGATTGCCCTACATCGATGTAGTCCATTGAAAAAGATAAAGAAATAAAATTGTATTGACCCACATTGATATAGTTTGCTGAAAGAGAAAAAATAATAGCTATTTAACTTGGGTTTACCATAATATATGCATTGAGATAGGATTGACTTATAACTTATCTTATTTAATAGATCCATGCTCGAAGAAGGTAAATTACTTATATTAAATTGATACTTAATGTATCAAGATATGAACAAATAGATATGTTAAAACTAGCAAGAGGATCACTTATGACACAACATCAATAAAGAGTGCTCCAAGGCCTCTAATCAATGAATATTTTGAAATAACATCTAACTAGGTTTTTAATATTAGAATTAATCTTATCTTATTTAGTAATATTGTCAAGATAACACAAAAATAAGGAGGATAGTTAAAAATAAACTAAAAAGGTAAAGAATCATGGTGGGAAAACAAGGGCCTATGTCACCCAAGGTGGGAAATAAAAAGATTGAAGAATCCTATAGCCACACTAAGTATAAGTGTAGAGGATATTCAAACAAGGAGTTATCCATTCATTCAAGCAAGTAATTATGAAAATTTTATCTATAAAAATAAAGATCTAGGGTTAAAAAATACTTACCTTGAATAAAATATGTCAAGACTCAATCTCCCCCTTTAAAGATATTATTGTGGTTGTAAGTCTCATATAATTTTAATCAAGATATAGGATAAAAGGGCTCTTGCTGCATCAAAGATTACATAAGTTTTTTCCTTCCAAAAACATATCTAAGGAATGGTTTATCTGAATGTAGAATTAAGCATAATTGTTAGTAATGCCAATGTGAAAATGAATATTCCTCTCTATTAGATTGAAATGATGTTTTATATTTATAATGACAATCCTAACCCTTCCTTAAGTTTTAGTCGATTCCATCAACTAAACAAATGTATTTTAAAATATGATAGTTTGATCTTGAACTAAGTCGGTTGGGGTCGAATTAGTTTCAAGGCATTTGCCATACTTTCAGACTACATCAATTTGGGCCAGCTTAGTTTGATAATTGGTTTGAATAAAAAGTTAATACATTGATATAGGTCGGTATAGTTTAAAAATGTGTCTTGGTATAGTTAGGGGTTATAAATAAGAATATTACATAGGGGATCATCATCAAATATGAGGGAACTATAATGGATATATGAATGATAGATTGAACAATAATATATATCGCAATGTACCAATGGTCTACCTACCCCTTTCCCTGTACATATTTTGAGATGTGCAAGGAGAGAGATTGAAACTTGACAATTTTCTACAAAAGAGAAAGTGTCAATAAATGAAGTTTAAAAATATTATGTATATACAAAATTCATCTGAATTAAAACACAAAGTTGAAACTTCTTAAATGAAAAACAATACTATAGATCTTAGATAAATATGGGAAAGAAATAAAACCATTAACTATATCAAGAAATACAGAGACATATCGAATATTCATTAATGTTTTCCTTCAATCAAACACTTGTCCTTCAATCAAACACATGTTTTTGATTTACATAGAATAAAAGGTAAACAAAAAAACCAATATCCATCTGATGTTAATGAATTGATCCCTCGACGTCATCATTGTCCTAGAATCTACACAATTAATCCTCTTGTAAAGGAAAATTTCTTCCCAGTGTGAAAATATAGTTCTCAATACTAAAAAGGGACATAAATCAATATTTGTCTGTCATAAGAACAAAGTAATAGAATAAAATATTAAAAAATAAAAACAACACACATTATTTCCATCTCAAAAATTAGTGAAAACCCACTATAGTAAGAAGGCTTTCCTACACATGAGCAATGCTCTGAACACGATATCAAACTTACTCTCATAGATTACATCCTTAAATATAAACAAAACATTTTTACACAAATCTGAGATATTGATAATGAAACTATTTTTTTAGTTAACAACACATCAAATAAGCCTCTGCATCCTTATATAGACATTAAAATCTAATTAAAAAAAATTAATAATATCTAACACGAGAATGTAAATATCTGCATATCTAAATTACCATCGACATAAAATGTACTAATATCAGTGAATCAATTTATTGACCCATCAAGATTTTGTATTTTCCAACGTATCAACGGTAGGAACTAATGTGCGACACATATAGAACACAGGGAATCCGATCGTTTTTATTCTCTAAAATCTGTAAGTGCATGTCTATTGGTGTAATGAAGATTGATATCAGCACACAGGCGAGAGTAATATATATTACAAAGAACATTGTTATATGTTACTAGTGACACATTTAGTTTGGAATTTTATTTCTGATCTCAGATCTCACTATCGTATCAAATACATATTAATTTCACAGCGGTGATTCAAGGTTATCCGCATCCAACCTAAAATGTGGCATACGTACTACCGTTGAACATTAAATTTGCACTGACCATTTTTTCGTCCTAGATTTAAACGCCAACGTATTTTTAAATTCATCTCACGCAGAATTCCAAATATTATATACAAACATCCAAATCCGCAAATACATATAATATTATTAAAGATTGGTAAAGTCGATGCAGGGGCATCTTTCAACATTTATGACACCTTCATGTTCATACTAGAGAGGACGTGCCACCCGATGCCTCTCAGCTTCCCAATGAAAGAATCTGTAACTATGATAACATGACATTCATGACATTGTGTAAAAGAAGAATATTCTGGGGAAAAAGGTCGTATTTTATAATTAAAATACTACGCAATCTTTTTGCAAAAGACGACTTCTTCCAAGACATTCTATTAATAATAATGCATTTATGTTATTTGTAGTATGAAATTTCATTATGACATTCTTTTAGTAGTATGTAATGTTTCTAATAGAAACCTGTGATTTAAAAATTAGCAAATTATTTTTATTAGAAACATTTACATTTTTTATAGATAGTGGAAATACTTTTTATGACTGGTTAAAATATCAGCAAATCATACATAAATGATTATAGGTTTAAAAATTAATATATTAATATAATTTTTAAATATTTAAATATTTTTATATAAAAATATATTACATATTTATGAAATGACAGATATAAATATTTGTAATATAAATTTTTTATTAAAAAATAATAATTAATAAATTTTGGAAAAAAAATGTTTAAAAAAAAATATAAATTAAACTAGAAATAAAATAAAATTGAAATAAATAATAATTTGAATTGACAGTGGTCAAGTTAAATTTGTAAGAATGGAGTATGGTAATTTAAAATTATGGGCATCCAAAGTTTTCCCAGTCATACTACAAGGTCAAAGGATATATATGGGAAACACTACAAATTAAGGTTTGAAAAGAAAACATAAGGGTTAAAATTAATGGTTTTAAAATAATAAAATAAGCCTTAAACAAATTTGATTTATTATAATTAAGTTAATATCAAATCTTGAGGGGTATAGGAAAGTATGGATTGATCAAAAAATATAATATTGATATATGAATCTAAAATAAATTATATCACAATGAAACGCATATACTTTATATAAAACGTAAATATAGGTCTATTTATATTTAATATCTTTTTTTATCTCTTAAAATTTAAAATTAGGGCTAGATAGACAGACAGACAGACAGATAAATAGATCGATAGATAAATATAATCAATAGTAAATGAATAGAGGAAGTTTAAAATAATATTTTATTTGTTTTAAAATATGGTGGATGTTATTTAAAACATATAATATAAAAGATGGTTTAAAATTTGAGACAAAAAAACCCCCATAAATCTTAGAATAAACATACATTATTTTTTAGAGTGCACTCTTTTGATGATTTAAATACACATCTCCAATAATGTTAGGTAATAGTTCTACAAAAATATGAATTTTTGAAATCTAATTTTGTGATCATGTTTGTCTATTTTAGGGCCCCAAAAATCTTACTCACTTTTCTATCTATGCAAATATCTAAGAAACTAAATTCCTCGTATGCAACCTGCTATGTACCTAGGGATATGATATATTGAGGTATATGGGTTGATGGAGATGCCAACATGTGGCACACATCCCCTTAGTTATATGGGTAAAATATATTAGGGTAATAGAGTAACTTGTGGAAGTAATACATTGGGTAATGGTCAGCCGACATTGGATTAGGAGGTTACCCATCCATGGGTTAGATACATGTATATATAGGAGATGATTATGATGGTAAGGATATAAAGTAAGGATTGAGTCTTCTATTGTATGAGGATATTGGAGGTTGTCCCCTCGAAGAGACATTGTGGAGTTATTCCTTAATAAAGGAGTATTATATGGTGTTTTCCTACCTTAAGGGTATTTCTACATATATTGAATATCAAGATCATTAGAAGTGGTATCAGAGCTTTGATTCGAGCAATTTGTGTGGAGCGAAACCCTAATTTCACTATATCTTCCGAAATATAGGGAATTTTTATTCGAAACTTTTACTAGAGATGTAAAAAAAATATCAGATGCGTAGTAAAAATTTCAAAATTTTTGGAGCTGTTTTGAGGGAGTTATTTCTATTTTAGGGTTTATAATAATTTCGCTATATCTTCCAAAATATAGGGAATTTTTATTTGAAATATTTACCGAAGATGTAAAAAGATTTAAGAGAAGTGTAGGAAAAATTTCAAAATTTTTGGAGCTATTTTGGGTGATTTTTTGTGATTTTATGGATCAGTTTTGACATTTTAGGGTTTCATGAACCTTAAATTTTTTGTGGATCATGGAGTTGCAAATATTTTCAGGGGAAGATGATATTGATGTTAGAGAATGGTGGCTAATTTTAGATAATTATTTTTAAAAAAAATTTAGGCAAAGATAATTAACTCCTTTTTTGTCTGGGCCTGCACTAGATTGGTTTGATCAGTTGAGCTAGACAGAAAGGTTTTCTTCATGGAAAGAATTGGAACATATTTTTTTAGATCGATGGGCTAGAAAACAAGAAGTATAAGAAGAAGAAGCAGAAAAAGAAGAAGAAGAAGAAATAGAAGAATAATTAGAAGAATAATAAGGAAGTAAGCATTGATTCTTATATTGTAAGAAGATATTGGAGGTTGTCCCCTCAAAGAGACATTGTGGAGTTATTCCTTCCTAAAGGAGTATTATATGGTGTTTCCCTACCTTAAGGGTATTGTGGAGTTATTCCTTCCTAGAGGAGTATTATATGTACCTAGGGATATGATATATTGATGTATATGGGTTGATGGAGATGCCGACATGTGGCACACATCCCCTTAGTTATAGGGGTATACTATATTAGGATAATAGAGTAACTTATGAAAGTATTACATTGGGTAATGGTTGGCCTACATTGGATTAGGAGGTTACCCATCCATGGGTTATATAGATGTATATATATAGGAGATGATTATCATGGTAAGAATATCAAGTAAGCATTGAGTCTTCTATTATAAGAGGATATTGGAGGTTGTCCCCTCGAAGAGACATTGTGGAGTTATTCCTTCCTAAAGGAGTATTATATGGTGTTTCCCTACCTTAAGGGTATTTCATCATATATTGTATATCAAGATCATTACAAGTGGTCAACAAAATGATAAAAAGTGAGGGAGTGAATGGGGACTTCAACTATCCCTACATTATTATCTTCCCTGTAATTTAAATAATGTTTAAACAACAACACTCAATAAACTTCAACAAAAATTTTGTGGATGTAATCCCTAAAATTATATGAATTTTCATGCCAAAATAAATAAGTGGATTGATATGAAGCATCACAATCATAAACATATAACATTTCGAGAAAAGAATCATAGCTCTCAAGCGGCATGACATCACAAGTGAGTTTATCCTCCATGGGTTTAAATTTTTATTGTAAAGTGCATTTCCAATGGATTTTTATACCCTTCTCCAACTATATCCATCCTAAAAGAGTATGGCGTAGGATGTATAAATTAAAGCCAAGACCATGTACAGTGATGTTATTTTGGATTTCACTTTTAACGATCAAATATAGAGGTCAATGCTTCACCTAAACTTGATGTGAAAGATATGCTCTCATTCCTTAGATATGTAAATGATAGAGGTATTGGTTCTCAAAAAATGGTTGTCTAGATCAATGCCATATATTTTGTGGAAAACAAATGTGGGATGCATAATTAAGTATTATTGTGTATAACATCCAGAATCATTGTGTGAGCTTGTAAGGTGTCAATGGAATCATATTTCACCTTGTATATCATGCTTTTCACCCTTATGTGGTATGTTTGGCTTATGAAAATTAAGTTTAGATGGATATTTTTATGTAGTTTGATTCTTGGATAGGGTGTTGGATAAAGAAGTTAAATTTTGGTTCATCTTTTCAATAGCTTATATTTAGTGGTGTTGTAACATGTTTGACACAATTTATTCAAAGTTAATAACTTTGTATTTATTAAAATATAAGATAAAAGTATACTAATGAACTTCAACACCTTATGTTTCTTTGTCAAGTTCTTATTTAGATGCACAGTGTAGTCATTTAACACATTAGTGTAATCTTCAATTTATTTTTGCTTATGGTGGCAATTTTTGTTGAAATTAATGTATTCATTCTCATATTACTTTAGTGACTAATATTAATCCTTCATGTTATCAAAAGTATATTACAAAGTCTACACAAGATTTTATTTTTATTTACATGAAATTGTAAAGGTCTTCCACTAGCAGGACATTGAAATGGACATCTTCAACATGACAAATATGATATTATCAACCACATTGAATAAAATGATTGAAAATATTTCCTCAAGTTGTTGAATCCAACCATCCAATGTTGTGGCAGTGATTTTTAATTTAAATAGGAGTATGTTAAGATTGGCATGCACTTTAAAGGTGATTTGTTTTTGAAGAAATGGATGGAATGTAATGTGTAAGAAAAGTAGTTGATCTTAGCCCAAATATGCATAATTAGTTCACAAAAATTGTAAGAGATTTTGGTCTGTTGTTCCTTAAAGGATCCCAACATTTTTTTTATGTCTTGGGATATTACCTTATTGTTTCTTTGAGTTTCATACATATTACACTTTCTATGAATTTACTCTAAATACTCTAAAAGGGAACAAACTAATACTCTTTTTTCTTTTTGTGATCACATTTTTACATGCATATGATATCTATTACTCCAATTCTAATGATGTGAACTAGGATGAGGGTATAATGGATAATGTCATGATTTGAGACAAGATATGAATTGTAATATGTGCATAAATAAATCCAAACAAATATAACACCAAACACACAAATATAAGTGGCAGATTTATATGTAGAAATGGAACTTGTATTAAATATTTAAAATAAGAAAAAATATAGTTGTCTAAAACATACAATAAGACTAAAATGCTATTGCCTTTGATCATAAAGACAAATTTCCTCTCTAATTTTTATTGACTATATAAACTAATGAAAATTTGTATGTGTGTTTGAATGTTATAAATACAAAAAATGTTAAAATATGTTGGAAATATTGTCATTGATGTCAAAGGTCTAGTATTATTGGTGATAAAGGCCCCATTGCATTTAATGTTGTTTGTAACAAATATATCTTGGCTAATATGAGTTAATATTTATTTAATATTAATGAATATATTTTTGGTTGCATATGAGACAAAAGAAGGGCCCACAGAGAAGTCGAAGAGCCATGGGGTAAAGACAAAAGATGGATGGGATGCATTTTTCCATGAAGAGTCATCTTGGGGAATACCAAGAGTCACCAAGTGAAAACAAAAGAGTAAGGGCACAATTTCTCATGAAGGGACACCTTAAGGAATATGAAAAGTCACTAAGATGAGGACAAAAGATGGAAGGACGTTTTTGGTCATGAAGGGTCACCACATGACTTTTCAAAGGCTTGAATATGAAGGGTCATACAAGTTTGGTGCCATTTTCCATGAGGATTGAAGGGTCACAAAGTGGAAAGGCCAAAGGTCATTTAGAAAGCTATAAATAAAGGCTTGAGAAGCCATTTGTAATATGGAAGATAGAGGTTGATTTGATATTGTAATATCTAGCTTAGAAGAGCAATTGTGAGAGCTGAATATGATTTGTATTTGTTATATCTAGCTTAGAAGAGCAAAGGTGAGAGAGAGGAAAGAGATGTTGTATTGAACTATCATTTGTTGAGATAGCAACATTGAGAGATAGGTGTGTGGTATACACAAAGGGGTTGGTGCTCCTATGCATTGGTGCTCATGAATTATTGCTAGGTTGGTGTTCGATAAAGGGGTTGGTGCTCCTATGGGTTGGTGTTCACGAATAGTTGTTGGGTTGGTGCTCAATAAAGGGATTTGAAGCTCTTGTGGGTTGGTGCTCACAAATTGTAGCTGGGTTGGTACTCGACAAAGGGGTATGGTGCTCCTGTGGGTTGTTTCTCATGAATATACTTGAGATTGTTCTCTATAGTTTTTCCCACATTAGGTTTCCATGTTATATCTGGTCTCTCTCTCTATCTTGTGTGATGTTTATTGTTTCAATTTTATTGCATATCTTGAATGTTTGGTTAAGTGGAACTTGATAAAGGGAAAGTTTTATAAGATATATGATATACTTATTCAGCCCTCCTCTTAGTATATTCCATGCTTAAAAAAATATTCATTGGATTTTCCATGTGTGATATCTCATCCATGTGTTCTTATGGGATAAATAATTATAACCATTTATCATAATTTGGATTATACAACACTAATTAAGATAGAAAATTGAATGTAATCTAGATTACAAACTATGGATATTCAAAATGAATATGAATCTAAAATATTGACATAGATTTGATAGATGTGTTAAATATAGAAAATAATATTTAAATCAAGATACTTAGTTTTACTATTTGATTGGTTGGCTTTGACTATGTTTTGACAGTGGAAAGGGAATGGAAAAGGGCTTGTGATTCATCTAGATCTATAACTATGTCTCTTGGTATATAAGGTCATTAATGTCAAGGTTGGATAAAAACATTGATTGTCCCAATTTAAGTGGTCTTAATGTGCATGAAATAATACCATACCAAAATTAAATATTAAATGGTGTAAATTTGCATGAACCAGTATGATTTACATCTAAATTAATCCTAAAAAATGATTACACATGCCTTGCACATGCCCCAAAATGTATATAAAATGTATCAATGTGAAATATATCACTCATGCAAATTAAATGGAGTACATATACTTGTATATGCTCACAAAATTTGTCTAAAGGCTATAAATAATTTTCTCAAATTGATATTTGAATCACATCTAAAATATTAAATATTTATGTTGTAACCAAATATTCTCATGGAGGGTTTAATATCAGATCCAATCTTTGAAATAAGTATGTTATATAATAAAAGTAATTGGTACACTGGTATTCCCTCATTTTTAAGTGAGGGATGAATAATCAAAGTCATTAATATAAAAATAGAACTTAATTGTATCATTTCATGTATAAATATAATATCATGTAAAATTATGTCAACATGTGGATATTATATTATCATAGTAGTATGTATAGCATAAATTCATGTATTTAACATATGGAATGTCCAAATAGATGTATATACAAATTATTAAGTATTATCTATCACTAAATAACATAAAACATTAATGAATTTCATGATATAAATGATTTAAAAATACATGAAGTGGAGGTGTTTTATATGGATCACAACACTTGTAAACATAAAAATCACACAAGCTAGGTAATATTAACATGAAATATCAAAAAATAACATATAATGTCACACATAAGCCCAAGGGGGTACATATAATTGACATAAATATGTGATTTAATAAATTTGGATAAGGAGACATGAACAATAGGCAAAAAGTGTTGTAGAAAAACAAGATCAAGGAGCCATAAAAAAAAGGCAAAATAAGTACAATAACAAGCAAAAATAATGAGACACAAGCAAGGCTAAGGATCTATAAACAAGGGGAATAAATTAAACCACAAACATGGTTAAGGAGTGGGAAATAAGGGACATAAAAATTTCACAAAAAAGGCCAAGGGGAAACACACACTATATAAAATATTAACTAGTTGATCATGAAAAATTAAATGCATCAATGAACTATAAAATAAGTGAAACCCATCTAAATTGTCCATATATGTCAATAATATAGAATAAGATAATATCACATATATCTATCACCACGTAAGAAAGGAGTAACTATGGAAGAATGTATAAGCAATCTATGTAGCTCAACATGAAAAAAAATATCATAGAAAGATATAACATGTGATAATATAAATTATGGAGGTAGATACCCCTACAAATTGCATGGCCCTTAGGTATAAGAAAGGTTAAGCATATATGTATCAATGTATGATTTGTAAGCTAAATCAACATAGTTCTTAGGCTATAATATAAATGAGGAAGAGGACCCAATAAAACTCTACAATGCGATCATCAACACATAAATAATCATAAGAGATAAAAATATACACCAATAAAAATACACTATATTAACTAAGATATATTTTTATTGGTGGATTAAAAGGTGGGATAATTCCCAAAATTACACCTAAACATCTCACACATGTGAGGATATATACCAACATTAAATGTGCAATAAAAAAAAGTTTCACATAATAAGTCACACATTGGTAACAACACACCCCCATGTGGACTTCATAATAATTATAAACATGACACACACAAAAATCTCCTCTTGAAGGTCAACTTAGGTAATGTGATCAAATATAAAAAGTGTTAATATCATAAGTATGTGTTCTTGAAACTAGGCCTATTGAGGTTCCCATGTACAGTGATAGAGAAAAAATAATTAATGAAGCTAATCTAAATGATCAATGAATATTATTAACCCTCCAAATGAACATATTAAAAATAAATAATTAAATATGGTTGTGTAAAACAAATTATGTGTTCATTTTTACTAAAAATCATGGGTAAAAACACCATAGAGAGTTGGCTTAGAAACTATTCTAAATTTTTATACCAATTTATAATGGTATATCATATAAAATTTTCAAAATTTTAACACTACCAAATATGGTTTAGAGTTAAAGTTATGAATTTTTATAACCAAAAATATGGTTCAAAAAAAATCCTAAAGTTTGATACCAAACCTATATAAACACATATTATATAATAATAAACTAAAGGTGAATATAATAATTGATTACACAAGAATCATTAATACTACACAAGACTGACCCTGCATCATTTAGCACTCACCCCTAACATTCACACGCCCCACCCCACCCCACCCCTCCCACCTAATGATGTTCACTAGGGAGTGAATACAAAACAACTCAATATTTATAAAATTTCCAATGAGGCAACTGTGAAAAAATCACAACATAAATCCTCCAATGAGACTTGAAAAAAAATACTTAGTAGTAAATATGAAAAGGGACTATGACAAAGTAAACACATGTATTCAAGTAGCTAAGGGAGTGTGAAAAATATCAAAAATACAAGGCTAAAATGTGAATCCACCCATGGAATGTTATAAATTAGTGCAAGTATAATTTACATCTGTAAAATATATGCATGAAAAAACATCCTCTAAATGGACCCAAATCGATTTAGATTTTGTGTGTGTTGATCGATCTCTATGACAATTATTTTTTAAGCTGATGTTACCATAATTTATTTAGAAAATATTATTAAGTAAATACAACTTAGATATAAAATTGGGATGTGAGACTATGTTTGAGACCGAAACTAACTATGGAGCTATGTTGATTGACTATAGATCTAAAATAGAGGTTTTTAGGATCTCTAAAAAAAAATAATGGATATATAAATGTGTACATAGGTAAATTTTGTCATTAATTAACACTAATGTCCTATAGATGATTGAGTTATGAAATCTATTTGATAGGTTCAACATTGCCTATGTGTTATGTTTACTACGATGGATCCTTTGATATGTTACAAAAAATAGTATATATCTTATCCTTTACTTGTAACCTTATTTAAATAGACTAAGATGAAAAATTTAATTTTAAGGTAAGAAGGGGTTGGTTTATAAATTTGTGCTTAGCCTTAATACCCTCTATGTTGAGCATTTCCTATATACCAATACTATGATGGTGTGTGTGAAATACTAATGAACAATGTAAAATATGTGTGTAATCCTAGTGTGATTGAGTGCTTAAACTATGAATTCTAATCTTAGAAGTGGATTCAAAAAAATTCTTAGGCTACAAAGGTTGTATATATCCATAATTGGGAGAAATGGGGAATTGTCTCTCAATGTGCAATTAGTATTTAGGTGTTTATCAATATATAACCCCCTTGTGTGTAAAATTTTATGAAATGTGATAGATAGTGATATTTTTGGATTTACTTTGAATGGGGCTTGATAAGCTTGAAGGATGACCTATTACATGATTTTTAAATTGAGAAAGTAATTGTTATTTTTTAGGAGTGTGAGATAGGTGGAAGTAGATAGTGACATCGAGTGGAGCTATCCAAATGGTGTGTTGTTTTCCTTAGAGAAAAAACAATTGATTGAAAAGTATGGAACAATACATGGATAAGATTCAATTATTGTTCATGGTGAATAGCTATATTCTAAGATCACTATTTTTTTATAGGAATAGTTCATTTACATGGAAAATGAAATAAAGTGGTAAAATTATTATGGAATAAGGCATGAGATAAGTGTATTAAAAGAGTGCTTACATGTACATTATCTGATCTTAAATATTAATTTATGTGTCTACCACATTACACAATAATGTATGCCATTCATAATAATTATATACCTCATCAAACTCATGCGTGTATAAAATTAATCTACCATCTATAAAACATGTGATAAGTAACATATGTAAATAATGTAATCTAGTAACTCATGTCATGATTAAGTCCTAATTTTTTATTGTTTAAAATATTTGACTATTTTCATGTTTTAGTGAATCTCTTGAATTTATTTTTTATATTTTTTAGTTGGTTTGACATTTAAAAATATAAATACCTAAAATGTCATCTAAATGATGTTTTAACCTCAAAATGGATGCTAATTATAAATCACTAGCATCTGGTTATATGATTTTGTCAAGTATACATATGTCATCATCTTGATCATCATTGCATTTATCCATTTCCTTTATATTGGATTTTAAATTTTTTTCCCCCATATATTATACATATACAATGCATCTTCCTATAATGAACATGTGGGATTGAAATCTTTTTGGTTAGATAGTTACTTCTCACTCTCTTTTGAATATTTCATTTATTAGTACTCATTATGCCCATCATGGTGTATCTAAACTTTTTATTCATTAGAAAAGAAAATAATAAT
>JARHVA010001360.1:3160000-3290000 GCA_037957365.1 Torreya grandis
TTAAATATACTTTGTGTGTACAGACATAACTTGTAATAGTAAATGAATGATTTTTTAATAAAACTGCATACATAGATAGAGAAAACGTTGAATATATATATTTTTTAATTTATGTTTTTTAATTAGTTTTATAAGTCAAAAAACTTTTAAAATGAAATTATAAATGTACAAACACAACCTTTTGACCTTAAATTCATATTGTTCATATTATTTTTTTCAAATCATATCCAATGATGTGTATATTTTATATATATAAGTTTTATAAGAAAATAATCAATTGTTAATAAGTTATTAAACTATTGGTAACAATATATGCATGAACCATAATGATGTATGTTATGTATAAATTAAGTAATAATTCAAAAACAATATTTCACACACAGACAAATATATATATATATATATATATATATATATATATATATATATATATATATATATATATATATATTCCTATTCAAATGTGTCTGCAAAAATATACAAAACATATAAATTTATCAAAATTGATTTTGGTTGGTCTATGATAGGTTTTTGGACTAGGCTCGCATCCTTCAAGTCTAAATCCAAGGTAGTTTTATAGGTAAACATGTCAATTTAATATTATTAGTTATTAAAATTTTGTACACCATTTATAAATGGTGCTCACATTTTAAAAAAATGTGCACATTATTTTAAAAAGGTGCACATCATTTTAAAAATTGATTATACTATTTTAAAGGTCACACCACTTTTGTAAATGACATACACCCTTATTACAATGGAAAATGCACTATATTTTTTATTATGAAATACTATTAGAAAGGCCATGTGTGGTATTTAAAATGGTGAATTCAATTTGTAGTTCCTTAAAATTTTCACACAAACATTTATATTTTTGATTCTTACTCAACCATTTCATATTTTACATGCTTTAAACTAATTTTTACATATAGAAGTCTAAAAATTATTCATTTGTTTTATTTAAATTGTTATAAATTCATCATAATTTTTTATTTTTGTCCTAATTATAATTAAAATTGTAAACAAGATCATGGGGTAGGTTATTATCCATAAAAGACTAATTCAGGAGTTAAGAAGTGAAAAAAATTATGTCAAGAGAGAAAAAGAATGAAAAAGACAATCCAATAGGAAATAGTCCATAAGAGATTATAAACAAGGTAAAGGTAATTATTCCACATAAAGTAATTTTTCATTTAAAAATTACATGAAAAATTACATGTAATTTAATTTAGAAACATTTCATATAAGATAAGAATTAATCAATCTATGTTAAAAGATGAAACTCAATACATAGACCATGTAATTAAGGAATTTATATTAAATGACGAAACACATGGAAAAACATAATGAAAAATTTATCCTTTAATAAAATAATTCAAAATTATTATAATGAACATAAAGTAATGACTACAATGAATTCTATAAAAATGAAGAGGAGTTTACTTTGCCTATAGAGTCTAATTTTGACATAGGATTGATTATCCCTTATAGGGTTTAAGTAACAACACCATTAAATTTAAGAATTAATGTAGATCCAATTCCCAAACTTCCAAGGACAAATATTATGAACACAAAGGTATTTTATTTAAATAGATGATAGGATATTAGAACATATTCAAGGTGAAATTTCAATACGTATAGTTGCATGTCATTCTCGACTTATATGGGACTCTGCATTTTAGATTAAACCCCTTAAAATGATGGTAATTACTTATAAAATTGATGAAAATGAAAAAAAATCACCTTGTGATGCATAATTTAGGATTAATAAAAATCAACAAAGAGGGAAAAAAATAATGCAATAGAAATAATATAAAGGATGTGTTTAATGCAATAGATAAGAAAACTATAAATAACTATGGTTATGTGGTAAGATGAGTAGTATCTATTTCAATAGTAAGACAACATCTAGAGGATGGTTTCTTAGTCTAAAAAATAGAACAATAAACTTGAATATTAAAACAATAATTAATGTTAACAAAGAAGAACAATACTCTATGACCTTTTTTTAATATATTATTAGGAATTCAATGGTAGACTCCCACAAAAATACAAGTTCTTAGATGAAGTAACAATACTTTTAATTGAAAAAATTGGCATGACAACACAAAAGTCTCACCTAATATAAAAAATTCCCATAAAATAAGAAATGATAAAAAACACTATGAGCCACATGTGTAACAATTATAGGAAATGGCTAATACAAATTATAGAAGTTTCTCAAAACATTTAGTAGACAATTGGTAGTGTTATAAAAAACTGGCTACCATAGGTGAGTAACATTAAAAACTTGCTATCTAGACTTTATAAACTTTTTTGATAGCCCTTGAAGTTTTTTTAATTTTTCCTATCTTTTCTTGTCATGACGAAGAGTGGTATTGTTTAATGTGTTATAAGGTGGTATAGTAGAAGTTAGAATTCATGGTCCTAAAATAATTAATTAATATCCATTATTTGACACTTTATAAAGTGTTTATCATAGTCTATGTTAGTTTTGGAAAAGTTAAGGTAATTTTCATGGTTTTCTTGTACTTACCCAAACATCTCAAGTGTCAAAACCACATTCTTCAATTTAGTTTAAAAGTTAATGAGGGTATTTTATGTTATGAAACACTTTTTGAGGAACATATTTTCTCCCTCTTACCCATTCCCATTGTCAGGGTGGTAAAATACTTATCCTCTAACATACAACCCACTCATAAAAAACCTTCTTGACTTATTGTTTCTCCTTCAAAATATACTATAACATGAGAAAAGGATGGTTGAATGAATAATTTACATTAAATTTGCATCAAAAATATTAGCAAAACTCTATGAGCATTTCATACAAGGATCTAACAGGGCATTATTTAAAGCGATCAACTTTTATTGCATGAAAAGGATGTTATGATGAGTATTTATAGTTATTCATGCTAAAATAGAGAATATCCAGCCAAGAAGATCTTGTCACGAAGTGGTGAATCATGTATAGATAACCTTTAAGTTTCCACAAGACCAAATCCATGCTTAAAAAGGTGTCACAAGTTCAAAAAATAAATAAACCTTCTCTATTTCTTCATTATGTCTCTTAGCAGCATCAAGAATACCAACCAATTTGAGAATGGTATGTAGAGGAGAAATTGATATGAGTTAATTTAACTTAGGGGATAATAGTCTCCCTTATTAACTTGAAATTCTAGGAATTAGTTCTGGGTTTTAATGATTATTCTCTATGAACAATAATTAACAAAATAAGTTGCATTTAAAACGCCGTAAAACATAATAGGCATGGTTTTTCTTATCTCAATGAATTTGGAAGTTTATGAATGAAAATGGATTATTGTGTGAGATTATCAAGGGTTTTAAAAATACTCCCATGTCATCCTTCACCATTACTTGGCACATTTGAGTAGTCCTCAAGGTAATAAATTCTTAATTTGAAGCAAGATACAAGGTAGAAGTAATGGCATTTTAATGATCTTAGAGTTTCAATAGATGAGAAGATATTGGTGAAGATATCACACCACACCCATATATTTTTAATGTTATGTGAGGTCACTAAAGTGCTCCCCAATGCCTATAGGACATAGAAATCCTCACAAACATAATGTTCCTTCTAGGTTACAGGGGTTTGAATGAGGAAAAATGGTAGGTTAATGAAAATGTGACACTTTTTTGGGCATAAGAGTAACAAATAAATTTTTTCAATATGTTATTTTGGATTATCAAACTATCTATAGAAATTTTTAAGGAAAATAATAGGCCCAAAATGGCAAGAAATCTATAAAAAAACACACACATGTTAAGCTGACTATGGTTATAAAGGTTTTAACTTGAAGAAACCAATACAAAAAGTTGGTTTCACTATTGAAAATGATATACACCATTTCAAACAATATTTAATTGGTTAATATGTGAAGAAAACACTATAAAATGACCATTCATGGTTAGTATATAATAACGAAGAAGATGAATACCTACAAGTCCGCCTCTAAAAGTATAAGGAAAACATGCAAATTGTGAAGTAGGTTAAGGTATGAATACTCTTTTAGGGTGAAAAGTAAATATATATAGGGTACTATAAGGTTTTTATTTATATAAATTACATTCATAAATGCATTTATATTTATACAATTAATCACAAAAAATGACCACCTACAACGCTCTTGAGCTTCTTGCCAAATTGATTATGAAGACCTATAAAAGACTCCCAATGAGTTTCCTAGGATCAGTTGAGATGTATAAAACCCATGGAGGGGTTATGATACATTTAAATATGGTGATATAATTACCATGAATCTCTTGATATGCTATCTAGATGACAAGATGCAAGAAAAGGGGCTTAACGGGTGTAAAAGAAGACATATAGGTCTTTATGAACAATAGGAGAATAACATTGAATTTTGATTTTATCAAAAGGCTTAACGATTGTTTATGAGTGTAAAATAATTTAATTATTGATATAATTGTTTATATTTGACATAGGTAAGGATAATCCACTAAAAAATGAGTTGTTCTCAAGCATTGGCTTAACAAAATTTTAGGGCTAAATGAGGACCAACATGTTTACCTATAAATGGCATGAAAAGTATGCATTGTTGTCATTAATTTATAATTCATATATTTATTTTTGATATGAATTATAATGGAAATTTTTTTGGGGTCTATTTAAAACCCATGGAAGATTGAAAAAACATCAAAAATAGGCTTTTCAAGTTAGTGTCAAAAATTCCTATAAACCCTCAAGATAAGCAAATCAAGTTGTAAAGACTTTTGGAAAGATAGTACCTACTGATATTTTTTTTTGGATATGGTGAAATATGTATTAAAACTTATTAAGTATTTATAAATCAAGGATAAGTGATTTGTATATTTTTTTATAGAGCAAAATGGTTCACCTGAGTTCAACATATAAGCCTAAACAGTCAAGAGGTTTTCTTTTTCAAATGTGAACTTACTTGATAAAGTGCATGGGGTCAAGTGATAATTGGGATCATTATTAGGATATATTTACTCAAAATTCATGGAATTTGGAAATTCATTTGAAGTCTATACTATATGAACCATTGTTAAGATAACCTTAAAACCCTATGTGTTGCCTTATTAGAAGCTCAAGAAGCTATGAAACATTACTTATATTTTATGTGAAAAAATAGTGCAACCAAAATATCCTAGGGATTATTTATCATCTCTATACACTCAAACTTGGTGGCATTGATTAGAGGTTTTAAGACCTGGTCTTCATGAATGATTGTTAACAACATAGACACCTCCTAAGCTACCTATAAGGTTTAAATGACCCGATGGTTGTGTTCGCTCTTCAAATGACCTCAAATGAAATTATTTTATATTGGGATGATCTAAGTGAACTTTTAAAGCTATAATAGTACCTAAATAATCCATTTTTTGGCATGTGTGATGGGTTAAAGGTAAATAAATCTCTTGGAAAGGGTTGTTATAGGTTTAAGTGTAAGAGTTTGGAGTGTGGAAGTGTCCAAAAAAGTGGAGAAGGCATTCTAAGAATGCAAAGGGGGTATGATGACCCTTTACAATCCTTTAATAATAATTCCATATAAGTAAGAGAAGTTTCCAAGAAAGCTAATTTTGAGTTATATTATCACCATACTTGCATGTATGCTAGAATTAAGATTACCAGCCTATTAGGCACTAGGGATAGTTTTAAGAAGATAATACAAAGTATTGGCGAGTGATAATGAATCTAAAGCCACATTTAATGAATAATATAAGGTTTTAGGCCACATATAAAGGGTTACACCTCAAGTTAGTAGAAATAACATGTTACAATTCTATAAGATGAGACTTAAATCTTCTCAAGTATGAGCTAGATGTTATCTAGGGTATTGAGATTTGAATGAAATATAAGACACAAGGAATATGTATAAAAATGAATTTCAAGTAATGGTAACACATGGAGAATCCAATGATGTAATATTAAGTTTAGGTGTCAAGCATTCAATTTATAACCATTTTTTTTAGAAATGAGTTATAACTAGTTAACCAAAATCCATATGCCACCTTAGAGATCATGATCTTATAAATCAAAACATGTTAATAATTGGTGATAAAAAAACTCTAAAACTTATATTTTGACTTGTAAATGATCCATTATATTTTACAACCATCATTGGTCTTGACACTTCTCCTCTCTCTCTCTCTCTCTCTCTCTCTCTCCTCTCTCTCTCTCTCTCTCTCATCTCTCTCTCTCTCTCTCTCTCTCTCTCTCTCTCTCTCTCTCTCTCTCTCCTCTCTCTCTCTCTCTCTCTCTCTCTCTCTCTCTGTGTGTGTGTTCTCTCTCCTGTATGTACTATCATTTTTGGAACTGAAAAGGATCCTCAACTTGGGTATGGAAAATCCCTAATAATTTATACACTTTTACTTATATTTGATATGAATACAAGATGAATTATATCCTTTCTAATTTTTTGAAATTACTTTATATGTCATGGTTAATTGATGAATGTTAGTAGTAGTTTCTTATTTCTCCTCTCATGTATCTTATCTCTTTACCTATTTGTAGATTATATCCATCTTAAAATTTCATATGGAGTGTATTAGATGGGATTACATTGACTATGTGTGGAGATTACTTTATTAGTGTCTCCTATGAGACCACTTGATTATCCCCCTTTTAGTTATTATTTTTATTTTTACCTTCATACTAAAATATTGATCTTTAGAGATTGATATTGAGTTAGTTTGACAAGTTTCAATATTTGTGCATGTTTTTAGTGTAGAATATGTAATTGGAAGGTGTTAATATTTGTGCATCACCTTCTATTTATTTATTTATAGTCATTTATACCCCCGTTTACATTTCAAGAAATAGGCTTTGTTATAGTTTTAAGGTCAATCATGAAGGGATATAACCCTATCTATAGATTTACCTCATTTATTAGGCCACCAATAGCCTATAGGCATCCCCATGTTATCACCTAAGTAAGGAGGCTTGAACAACCTCCTCAAGGGTACAATTTAGTGTGATAATAGGTAATTGGTCAAAGGTCATTTATATGTGTAAGCCATTATACAATAAAATAAACCAAGCACCCACCACTTATTTTTTTATGATGCATGTTTAAATTGATATGAATTTTGATGTTTTTATTCATGTACATTATAATTTACATAATAAGGAGATATGCAAGAATGTATGGTTACTTCTCCACCTAAAATGTCAACAATGTTAATTTCAAGTATTTTGTGTCAAAGATATGAGGGATATTTTTCCCGAAAACTAATGTTTGGATGGAATATGTAAAGATTTTGGTGGTTTGTCACATTTTACCAGAAATAATTAAAAATATATTTTACATGAATTTAGAAAGTAACAGATGATTTTAGGTTATGAAAATATGTAAAGTATACACTAATAGATGGAAAAGAGTCATTAAGATGTGAGTGGTATATAATATAGGTATTTGTATCTAATATAATGGTTTAATTGAAGAATAATAATATTTTAAAAATATGTAAGACCTAATTACTATCTCATATAGACCTGCCCAAA
This sequence comes from Torreya grandis, assembly GCA_037957365.1. Lineage (NCBI taxonomy): Eukaryota > Viridiplantae > Streptophyta > Pinopsida > Cupressales > Taxaceae > Torreya > Torreya grandis. Next base: position 3,167,508 of record JARHVA010001360.1, read on the forward strand.
CATTCAGTTGAGTCTTGTTTTACATGGGTCAAGAATGTCAAATTGGGTCAATATCATTAGTCGGTATTAATCTAATCTTGAAGATACAAACTTATCCAAATAATTCTAATAATTTAAAAAGTAAACCTTTCCTTAAGTTTGGCCCATATACCTAGTGTGTTAGCCACATTATAAATTACCCAATCATAATCATTTATATATAAAATAAGGCCCTCACTTGATAAGGGACTTGGTACTAATTTATTACATATCTATATGTTATTACACATTAAGAAACAATTACCCTGTCACTACTAATTTATAAATTATTGATTAAGAGTAGTCATAATACAAGTATGAAACATACCAAAGTGAATTCAAATCAAACATTCTTAATTATCAAATTAAGTCATTAGCTACCTTCATATAGTGAATGAGCAAAAATTTATAATCACACTACATTAGAGAACTATTTATGGCTTGATTTCTCTCCATGAAGAAATTAATATGTAGGTAAAGGTAAATCATTAAGGAGAGTGATTTGAGTTATCTCATCACACTAAAATTTCTATGATTTTATATGTTTCTACCTATCAAAATCACACCCATTGTTTCAAGATGGAATCAGATTTATAGATTTTTATGAATAATCTAGGTTTGACATCACCCATGTAGATATTATGAAGATATGTTAAGGTGACCATATAGTCACAAACCCTTTTTATGTATATGTCACTATCAACCACTACAAGTAATTATTGACAATAGATACTAACCTAATGATGAAGAAACTGACCATACATAGACAATAAGATAATTATGGATCTAGTTAAATCATAGGTATGCTTCAATTTATTTTCCACTATCATAAGTCATTCATAATTAGATAATCAATCAAGATAGGTGGATTTAATCATATGTTTGCTTCAATTCATTTTTCTATTATAATTCAACAATAATAGGCTACTCAATAAGAAAAATCATGTAATTATCCCTATTTGTACTTATTATATTTAGCATATGCTAATTATTGAACCATTAAAATATATTTCAAGATTTGATATTCAGATTTATGCTAAAATATCATATTTAGTAATCTAAATTCACATACTAGTTTATATCCTATTAGGATTGCTAAAACCATATTGTGGTAAGACATTACAAAATAATACTACCCTTAATCAATGCCTCTATTAGGTAACACACATGAAAATAAAAAAATTAACTTAAGAAGATACTTATACTAACCCAAAAGCATTGGGAATATTTTGTGCACATGAAATATTTTTTGATTCTAAAGCTCACTAAAAAATTATGAACTTGGGATGAATTTATTAGATAATATAATTAAAATGACATGGAGTTTTCTAAAATTATAAAAAAAAATTGAAGTGCCTATGATTTTCAAATAAGTATAGAAAAGTATATATGACATGGGTCAAAATTACTTCAAGGGAACTTAATCACATAATGTGCGTAGGGCATGTATCTACCTATTAGTTCTTGAGATGCCCTAATAGTAAAATACAAATAAAAAGGTATAGATAACTCAAAGATAAGACATAAATTGTTTTTTTTCACTAATAACCTTAACCAAATACTATACAAATGAACCATCAACATGAGAAAAATTACATGTATATACAAAAATTATGAGGAAAATATTAAAATTTGTAAGTCACATAGTACACCTTGTTACTTAATAGACTAATTAGTTTATGATCAAGAACCATTATATAAGAACAATTTAATTGATTTTAATCTCACTATGTAGTCTTCATAACATAGACCCCAATACATACAAGAAATAATAGATAAGTTTATTGGTAAGGTTATCTTAAAATTTAAATCATCAAAACAATACTATTGTGTTATTAATGGACTACTAAAATAATAATTTTAAACCACTTTATTTATGTCTTATTCAAGCTATCACCTAAGTCATTATAGATGCATTTTACTTTGCATTATAATTCAAGCAATCCATATCAAAATGTTTTGTGCATATCGACATGATCACCATTATATAATAATATCATATACAAAAACAACATATAATAGAGATTAATAAATATAGTGACTAAAAAAATATGGATTGGTATAGCCTAGAGAATTCATGGATAGGATTACATAGAAGATATGGTTTTACATATAAATACAAAGTATGGTAAAACTTGAATATTGTCCTAATTTTTAAAATATGAACCTTTCAATCGATAATCTAATTTTTTTCAAAATGTTTCTTTAAACATGTACTAATACTAATAATTATTTTGAAAAATTTCTATAATATGTTTTTTTTCAACCTTTTAACCTGTAATGAAAAATTAAACAATAATGAGAAATGGCAGGTGGGTCCATCTCTTTACCTTCTCCACATCCATGTATATTTCTATTTTTTACACTTTGAACAAAGAAACCAAATGATACTTAATGAAAAATTCAAGTGAAATTAATTGTATGTGGAATAACATATTAAAATATGCATAAAACCAAGACACTTTATAATAATTAGTCAATTTTATTCCAAAATTTCTACGAACTAAAAAATTATTGGATGATAAAAGAGATTAGATAATATTCATTGTTTGTCTCCCTACTTATATTTTTTTATATAGGTCATCTTGGCATAAATGCCTTGTGAGAAGTAGGCCCCCTTTCCTTGCTCATGGAGGCTATCATGATGGGATTGACTCTAAAATTATTTAAATTAATTATCTTATAAGACAAGGAGAATGATTTCCATCAAATGCAATAAATGGGGTTAAAAATATTAATAATCCACAAAACCAATGTGAATGCTTTACAAAACATGTGATAAGTGAAGTAAAAAATGTAGTATTAATCTCTAAATCTAAGGATAATGGTTTCCATTCATGTATGGAATACACCTAGATCCAAATACATACATATACACTTTACATTGAAAAATCATTATCAAGTAAGTCCACCAAAAAATTTCACCAAGATGTTTTTCTTGTTTCCTATTCATAGAACTTTTGTAACAAACCACCTAGCCTTACCTTGGATTGAGCCTATGGTTAATTATTAATTAGGGTGAAAACTCATAATTAACATATTTTATATGATTAGGGACCCTAATTTGTTCATTTTCACTTTGATTAATTCATCTTAGATCACATGAAAATAGATATTGATCATAGTTGTGAAAGATAAGATTTTGATATTATGATTTAATTTACATTATTAATACCATAGAGGTATTTTGATGAGTTTGGATTATGTGTTAAAAATAGGGGTTTATAAATGGGTGCCAATATTAACTATATATCAAGAATGAGATGAGTTGTTAAGGGTTTTCATTGATTCCATCAAGAAGTTATTCGAGTCTACACAATGAAAGTTGAAACTCTAGTAGAAGACATCTATAGTGAGCATGGATCCCAATAGTTTGGATTGGTGATGGTAGCAGCGACATTGACAATTATCACTTTATTTATTCATGTCATAAATAAAAGTTATCATTATTTTTAATGTTCAATATTATCTATAAGTAAAAAATAAAATTTGATATAATTGAATTAAGCCCAGCTATTTTTTAGCACCAAATTGAAAAGAGGTTGTGATTATAAATAAAATTATAATTATCACATAGAGAACCAAAACCCAAGATATGAAATCCACCTGTGGATAAATAAGCCATATTAAATCAAATGAGAAGAGAAATTCCACATAATAGATGATGGAAAGGTGATCAACAAGGGTAAAGAAATATGCCAAATATAAATCATTTTGAAAGGTCATAATATAGTAAATTAATATAAAATTATATCCATAGTCGACAAAATTTCCTAGTATAAAAATATAACAATACAAAAGAGCCTCTTATAAGTGAAGTGGTTGGTGAGAAATTTAAAGTAATGTACACTATGACAAGAAAAATCAATCATCCTAGTAGTAAATAAAATGTAAACGAGAATAGATATGGCCATAAGGAGATCACATTGTAAAAAAATGAAATAATTGAATGATAATAATAAATGAGATCTACCTGTAGAGCAAAAATGTTGTATTAGAAGTAATGACTAATTCAAATCTATTTAAAAAAAGAGACAATTATTTAAAAGGGGAAATTTATGAAAATACATGGGATAACTATTGGGGGACTATGACAATGCTTATTTTTAAATTCAACCGAGGATATACTATGGGAAAAATCTACTTTAGATCTCACATAAGGAAAAATAAACCTGTATACTATGGCTAATAATACTAAGAACATTTTCAATAGTTTCAATATGGCTTGATGTATTAAGTATGAAGATGATTCTTTCATTTTTTAAAATTATTATATTATTTATAGATAGTCACGAATGCAAAATTTTGGTTTAGAATTCCATTTTAATTTGTGTTAAAGGATTTGTATTTGTGGAGCATTGGTACGATTGAAAAAAATGATAATTATTTTCATAAAGAAATACGTTTTTGTTTCATGTATTTTAAGACATTCAATTTATTTGGTGTATGCAACTTATTCCTATGTATAATATATGTCTTTCATATATAATTTTAATGATAAAGGTTTCCATCTATGAGAGCAACACTCTTAGGGTGTTTGTGGCCATTTTCTATGTTTACTCATATAAGATTTTCCTATTCTATCTATGATACTTATTTCTTTCCTCTCTTCCTTATCACATTTCCTTCATATTCATTTCTTATCACCTTCCCATACTTTTAGTTTAAAATTATGACCCACCAAATATATATAGTTTTCATGTTATGTGTTTGTTTTTAATAAAGGTATGTCCACCTGTTAATAAGAGAGGGACCTTCTACCATGAGTAATGACTGAAACTCCTTAATTTGTATTTTTGACAAATTGTTTGACCAAAATTAATAACCACCCACCATGGGACATGTTTACATGCATTACATATGATCCACATAAGAATTATTTCCCACATGACTCTCTTAGATACTTGAGGGAAATTTCAATAACTTGGTATCGAGTGACATCAACACACATAGTTAAATAGTAATGTTGATATTATATAGAGTGATTATGATTATGATGAGGTTAGTGTTATTAAATTATAAATAATTTTTATGATGTAAAATAAGGAACTAGACCATTAAAAAAGAGTATAAAGTATTCTTGCGATAAGTATATCACATTCATCAAGTAGCTCATAATGCCAAACAATATACTATGTATTATTTTTATCATAAATCAAGATCATTATTACCAACCTAGTCTCAATTGCATAAAATCTATTGAATAATATATTACTTCATGTGATCAATTATTCACCTCAAAAAATGGAACAACATATGCCCAATTCAATGTTGACATTGTAGTAACTGACATAGAATAAGAACATGTTGTTATTATATAAAGAAATATGATTTTTTTTCAAGGAGACAAATGAGAAGAGTTTTTCATATACCTTCCCAAATATATTTTGTAGTAAGGAATTATTATCATGACCATCCTAGCAGTTGAAGTGCTAGTACATCAACTAAATCATAACTAGTTAAATAAAATAGAAGAATACATTTATTTAGAGTTACAATAATTTTCATGGTACAATATCATTAATATATCATAGTTTTGATTAATTTTTGACATATTATAAAAATAGGAAGATCATGTCATTTAAAAAAATAGATGAAGACATAGTTCCACAAGGAGTATGATAAATAAGACCATCTTAGAGATCACTCCAATTCTAACATATACCTCATAAATAATATTGTTCCTTATAAAATGGTATAAAGTTTACTTATTATAGAAATTAAATCTCAAAGTATCAAAGATCCCTTCTATTAGTTTCAATAGAGTTATGGTTTTAAGATAGATCATGAGCATAAAAATAAACTAAAGAACTTAGTCAGTCTCCCTTTAAGTCCTAATAAAAGTAAACAACTATAAGGTGGTTTAATAATAAGTCAAAAAAAATCCTATCAATTGTTATTCCTCCTTTGCATGTAGTTTTTATAGCCATGGTGATGATATGGGGTAATGAAATTGGTTTCCTGGCCTTTCCATAGTTACAAGAACTTCGAAAAGGATCATTGAATAATTTATCTAAATTTTATTATGATAGTATGCAGCATCTAGATGAACATATTGATTCCTTCTTTACAACATGTGGAATATTAGGTGTCTAATATGAGGACATTGTGGTCATATTTTTCATTGAGACTCTCCAAAATGGATTTATAGATTGGTCCTATCAACCTTATACATCAGTTATCACCAATTAGAAAGACATGAAAACTAAGTTTGAGAGTAGATTCAAATTAGAAAAAGATGCATATGCATTACTGGCATAACTCGCTCAGATGAATAAAGAGGCTTATGGACCTATGAGATAAGTCATAGCTAAATTCAACAAGCTAATTCATAAGATACTAGTGACTACTAAGTTGACATATGAAAATCTATATGCTTATTTATCAATTATTAATTTGGAAAGGTGAGATATTAGTTTATAAAATCCAACATATTTGAGTTGAAGGCCAATCATAGATTTGTCAGTGACATCAAAAATGAAATTATAATGGATTCAAAAATTAAGAAAGATCCTTAAAAAGGTAAAGCATAGATTTTAGGTCAATCTTCCAAGAACCAAATTATAAAAAATATGGCCAATGATATAATAGCTCTAAATAAGTATTTGCCTCAAAAAATTATCTCCTTGTAAGGATACTCCTAGAAGAAACTTCATGCCATTCTAAGGGATCATCCATGATTTAAATACCCTCAATAGAATATTACAATGAAATCTCTTCCACATCCAAGTGTAAATTATCCATTTAATGTCATTTTATAAAAAAAAGAGTTTTTTTTTATATGAACAAGTTGAAGAAGAAGAAGAAATGAAAAATTTAGATTTTTCATAATTTGAAAGAGAATAACCTGGTGGTGACTCAACTAATGCATTCCTATAACGTGATTCAGGGAAGATGACTACGATGATCTAATTAGAGATATAAAAAATCAATCAGTTTTGGTCTTCAATTGAACTTAGAATAAAAAACAACAAGATGATAAATAACATGAAAATCTAAAAGTATCTCTTCCCCAAGGAACTATTTCTCTAGATAAAATGAAAGGAAAGAAACCAATTGATAATATAGTTGAATATCCTCAAACAATTGCTACCACTTATCTAAAAGATAACAATGATATGAATATTTTTCAACTCATTGAAAGTTATTTTTCTACTATTTTACCCAATTTTGATATAATTGAACATATAAATAAAACCAAAATACACATGTCTCAAGCTGAATATCTAAGTTCAAACCTTGACCAATTAGATAGGCTAGTGGAGTTTTTAAAAGGTAAATATCCCAACATGAAAAGTACAAATTTCAAAGTGATACTAGTAACTTCATCTTCTTTTAATCTAGTAAACTTCATGTTAATTAACACACCAAAATCCAATAAATTTAAACACACACACACACACACACACACACACACACACACACACACACACACACACACACACACACAGATATATATATATATATATATATATATATATATATATATATATATATATATATATATATATATATATATATATATATATATATATATATATATATATATATATATATACTTTCTCCTCAAGGGATAGAATGTAATGAATTATATCATTGATACTAGGGCTTATTATAATGTGATACCTACTAAAGTTTCCAATGCCCTTGGATTAATATGCACAAAGACCTTTGGCCATTTATACTCCATGGAAGAAAATTAGATACCTCTAATTGGACAAATCAAAGATGTTTACATTGCCCAATCCTATTTTATTTATAGAAGAATGAAGATGACTATCTTGATAGAATACATTCTATCCACGATCCCTATCAAATGATTCAATCAATCCTAGAATGTGATTTAAGGACTAAATATATTGTGAAAAAATTAGATGACCCTAGAGAAGAAATTATGTTTGAATATGTAGGAATAGGTAATTATCTACTCATGATAGAAAAGAATTTGAAAATGTTAGAAGTTATTGAAAGTGATTTTAATTATATATGGAAATATTAAATTGATGGTATTTTTTCCTCAATCACTATAGGACTAGGAGTCATTATTATATTTTATAACAAGGAAAATTTTCCTTTAACATATAATTTTTAGTTTGAATGTGACAAAAAAAATTTGTTAAGTATGAATCTTTTCTACTTGTTCTACACATTTGTGGAATAAATTAGAATCAAGAATCTGAAATTTCTAGGAGATGTAGAACTAGTTGTCAAATAGATACAAGGTATATATCAAGTGAATAATTCCCACCTCAAGCATTGTATAATTTTTTTTTAAGACATTATAGATTATTGTCAAGCATTTTCTATAATAGTTATCCCAAGAGAAAGTAATGCCAACATTTATGTCCTGGTAGTGTTATGTTCTTTGCTAATCCACCATGAATACATTGGAAAATAAAAGTACATGATTAAATCAATATACATGCCCAATGTACTAGATAGGTCAAAAAACTATCAAGTTTTCAAAATTGGCCAAAATTTTTGATTTTATTAATAAAGAGGATATGTTTAGAAACATATATTTTGAGGACATTGAATCATCATATATAGAATATTCAACACATACTCAAAAGGAAGGGAAGTTTTAAGAACAAGACAAAGAATAAATTATTAAAATTAAATTAAACAAGATTCCTAATGGTCTAGTTTCCATAGATAAACCCTTTTACAAACATGATAGATTTATCAAAAATAAAATGTAGAGTGATTATCTCAATTTATTAGATTATGAAAAAGTGAATATTCGTTCTAATATCCTAGGTTAGTGAACACTAGAAAATTTTGCTCCCTTGAAGAAAGGAGAACATTTATCACATTAATTTATAAATATTTTTATATTATAATGTTTTCATATGCATACCTAAAATATTTATGACCAAAGGTGATGCAACACATAATTCCACTCAATATGGATGCTAAGCCTTGCAAGTAAAAATAAAGACAACATAATCAGAAAATAGTAGGAAAATTTTTTGAATAAATTTAGAAAATTTTAAATGGTTGAATTAACTTTCCATCTAATCATTCAACATGGGTTACTAATATTATAATTTTTTATAAGAGTAATGTTAAATTAAGGATCTATGTAGATTTCTAGAATTTGAACCAGACATCTTTAAAACACAAATATCCCCTTCCCATCATGGATCAAGTTTTTAAAGTAGTTAAAGGATCATAAATTCTCTCTATGTTAGATGGCTTATCAGGATATAATAAAATATAAGCTAATAGAGAATATCAACATAATACTACATTCATAACTCCTTGGGGTACATTTTCATATAGGAGAATGCTATTTGGTTTGATCAACACAAGTTCTACATTCCAAAATAGCCATGGACCTCTCTGTCAAAGATATAAATAACAAGGAAATTTTTATATATCTTAATTAATTAATCATGTTTTCAAATTTAAAAATATCACTAAGAACATCTTGAGAAAATTATAAAACAATGTTGTCTTCATGCCATTTCTCTCAACCCTAATAAATCCCCTTTTGGGTTGACAAAAGGGAAACTCCTTTGGAACTTTATTTTTAAAGAAGGAAAAAAATGACCTAGAAAGAGTTGAAAAAATATATAAATTATCTTTTTCAACCAATAAACCAAGGGTCTATACAAATTTTTAGGAAGTGAACTTTATAAGAAGATTCGTTATTTATTTTAAAAAGCTTACCATGCATATTATTGAAATGATGAAATGAAAAAAACATATTCAAATGGAACAACAAAGGTGAATAAGTATTTGAAAGTATTAAATATGTCATTTCCCATATACCTATCCTAGTCTACCTATATTTCAACAAGCATGCCATCATATAATATTATTATTTAGACCATACTCTTTCAACCATTTCGATTCAAAATAACAGTGAATGGTTTGAGTCACCAATTGCTTTCATGAGATTTAGTATTAAATAATATGATTTAAAATATTGGTGATATCTATCAAAATTATTTTGATAATTTATTTTAATTCATAACCTAATGGATAAGAAAAGTGATATGCCCCAGTATTGCATGATCATATATCATACGATTGATAGTGATGAACTAAATATCAGTTAGCTAGATTAGGATAAAAAGGGGCACCTAATATATGAAACCAAAGATTATCGAGTTCAAACTATGTCCTAACAAGTCCAAATACCTAACTAGATCCAGTTGTTGTACATAACATTTTATGGACTCAAACTTATCACACCTATAGTGAAATTTTCACCCTAATAGTTTGAAACACCGTTTAAAGACCTATTAACATAATTGATCACTTATGACTAATGTTTTTTTCCAAACTAGATTAGTTTAAAAAACAAATATGTGTATAAAAATATGATAATGTGTACACTAACATCAATACCAATGAAACCTAGTACTCAACCAATTACACCCATCTAATTCTATGTCAAATGATTTTATTATTGTTGAAACTCAAATTATCATTGTGAAAATTCTCTTTAATGCAACACTTGAATCTCTAATTTTATTCCATTATCATGCCTCTCATTCCCCCTCATCCTCTTAGTCTCATGGAGGTTAATAAAAAAATTATATTCATTTTATAAAAAAGAAAATCAATAAAAGAACAAAGGAGTTTTAAATAATTTTACCTTTAATAATTATAAAAAGGATTATTAATTTTTTCATTGAATATGTGTGTAAATACATAAATTTTTTAAAATGTGGAATCTTTTCTAATCTAATTTCAAAACTATAAGAAGTGGTAATTTCTTTATCTTGCCCATGCATAGAGAATTTTAATAAGTCTTTCTAAAACTATATGAACTTGGAAAAGTGAAACTTGACTTCCCTTACACAATTCCCCGCATTCATTTATTTCCATCTCATAGCACATATTTTATATTTAGGTGATTATTATTTATGAAAAATAAATAAATAAATATTTATATAAATATTAACATAAGCATCTTAAAATCATAGAATGAGCATTTTATATGAAGAAATCATGAAGAAGGGATGAAGAAGCCATAAAAAAGGTGTGAAGAAATGAACAAATCCTAAATGCTTATGAGAATCCATGAAGAAGTTAAGATATACATGGGAAGAACATATATATTTATAAAATCTCATTTCATTACAAAAACATATTACTTCAAGAGCTTTCAAAACATGAAACTATGAATTCATCTAGATTTTCAACAAACTTAAAATATCTCACTATGTTTCCCCATTTCAAGAGTTGGTAATAAATTTCAATGTGTTTTTAAAAGTATACTCCATTATTGGAAAGCTTTAAGGTGTTTTTCAAGTTTTAGAATGTAGTTTTCAAGTTTGTCATGTAAGAAAATATTTTTAAGAAAGAATTGGTTTTCAGAAGACTATTGGTATTTTTCAAGCTTCAATAGCTCATTAAAGACGACATCATCATCCTTGAAGGCTATAGATCATAATATTAAGGTTGCATTCATATTTTTAAAGATCTCAAATTTACTAAGTATGGCATCCCAATTTAAGATCTCCATGTAAATATCAAATTGATATAGAAAATTGCATATATTTAATTCATTTTAAAGAAGCCTCCAAAATTCTAACATAGTTTTCAAGAACTCCTACATAATTGTAAAATAAATTAAAGGTTACTATTAAATAACTAAAAGATAATATATAAATAACTCCAAGACAATTATAAGGAACTTCAAGATAATTTTCAATAAATTCAAAGGTGATTTAAAGAAATTCCAAGGTGTTTTCAATAAATTCAAGGATAATTTTCAAGACAAATAAATTAAAATTATTTTCGAGAATAACTAGTTTAAATCTTTCAAACAAGGTTTTCAAAGAAAATCTAATTATTTTTCAAGAAATATGTGTTAAATCACAGTTAGAAGAAGAGGTTAAATGTGTTTTCTAAATTTTAAAACTATTTTCAAGAATTCTAAAATATTTTTCATGAAATGTTTCCAAAAAATATGAAATTGGTTTAGCTACTTCAATGTGGTTTCAATAAAATCAAGAAAATCAAAGATGATTTTCAAGAAAATTAATAAATCTCCAAACTCTAATTAAAATTATAATGTTATTGTATTTTTTGAGAATTTTTTATATTTATTTTTAAATAGCTCAAAAATACATATAAAGGTTGTTACTTTAAATCTGGCCTAATTTACATTGTTATTTTTTTAAAAGTTAGATGTAGAGACTTTGACTTATCAATTTTTTCTCCATCTTTGTCAAATCCTATTTATTTAAGAGGTTTTTAGTTTAAATTTATTTTATTTAATTTATATTTATCAATTTTCATGTTTTAATGTCTACATCAACATGGACATGAATAAAATATGAAATTCAAGGCATTACACTAGTCTCTATGGTAGTTTTAAAATATGAGAACAACATGGACACAAACCTTAGATGCGTCAACATATAATAGTTATGTGATAAAATCAAATTTGAGGGAAAAAATGTATTCATGAGGTGACTTTATAAATATGGATTACCTTAGGATACAACCTTTCATGTTACATTATAGTGTCTTAAATTTTTAATTGTATGTGCAGAACATTATAATCTTAAAAAGTGAAGAGTATTCAATTTCAATAATGGGCCAATTCTCTTGATCTTTTTTGAATACATTAAAGACACTTTTAGAATCATGGACTATTAAAAACACATTGAGATAAACATAATATTATTATAATATATGAGAAGAGGATCCACTCAAATGATCCAAATTCATGAATTACAATTAGATGGCCATAAAATATGGGAAAATCAAGATATTTTTTAAATAATTGCCAAGAAGTGACTTTTACAAGGAAACAACTGACATCATCACTCTCCTCAGTTGGTTATTTGGAAACCCATCACCATATTACTTCCAATCATGGATATATGAGTTTAAGTTTATTATTCTTCACAATAAATAATCCATTGATTAATCAACAATCATAAGTGATGTTATGCACAAACAAATCTTGACTGTGAAAATAATAGGTCATTTTTACATCACCTTGTAGCTTGTATTCAATGTAGTTAGAACAAAAATCATAGAATGCCTATAGACCAATGGAGTTATGGCTCAAAGACCAAAAAATATTATATCAATTATATATTTATATCGGGATGAAATCTAGTGTGAAGTTTTTTTGGTGAGAGAAAGACATGTTCCTCTTTGACATGATCAAAATGCAAGAACATGATCCCAATAAGAGATTGTAATTGCAAGTAAAGGATACAATCACTAAATGGGGATGTTTCTTTATTCGATTCCATAAGTTATCCTAAATTATAGTTGGTAGATTTAATTTCATTATTTATAAGTTGCCAAAGTATGCAATTGATTAATGGGATCTAATGGAACTACATTAGTAAACCATTTATTGAGAGAAAAGCATAAGACTAATGTTTATTTACCAATTTAAATTGAGAAATATAAATGTACTTCATCTCAAAAAAATTATTAATGGACACCAAAATGGACATGGTGACCTTTCACCCATTCATCACAACATGGGAAATGGACATTAGTGGATTTATTTAAGGTAGTTTGGGGGATAAGTACAACCATCAACCATAAATTGGAGAATATTTTGAAGATTGTAAAGATGATAGTAATTTACATCTTAGAGATTATTGTGAAATAGTTTAAAGGTAGATAATTTCTTTTAATATAAAAAGTGTACCTATAAGAGTCATAGATGATAATAAAAACATGATTTATATTTCCTATAACAATATTATCTTAAAACATATTCCTATCAATTGATTGGTATTGATGGGAAGCAATGTCAATGAAACATAGAATTAAAAAGATCATATAATGGAGTCTTTTTTGGAACAAAAATGAAACAATAATGATTTACAATGAAAAATAATAAAACTCAAATTCACTAATCATCTAAAACCATTCTGATGAAAAAATCCTAATGCAAAAAAAGAGATCAAACTTTTGAAGGCCATAATTTTCTATCCATAGCTCTTTTTGAGCCCATATTAATGCCAAAATGACCATCTCAAAAAATTTATTATGAACATAACTTTTCATTCCAGTTATGGGACTTTTTTAATTTCTCAAAGGCCATACATAACAATCTAAGGGCCATAAATTATCATTTAATATTATTTTCTATAATTTGAAATGGTTTATATTTGCAACTAGACTTAAACTTCAATTGCAATTTGTTCAATAGGTTAATTTTAGAGTTTTTTTTTTTTTTTTTTTTTGCGTAAATATTTTTAGAGTTATGTGTGCTTACATTTAAAACATACTAAAAATAACATCTATGAAAAATAACAAGTTGAGTTTCATTTATTTTTAGAGTTCTAAATTTTGTATGTCAACAACAAAATTCTAAGATAAGGCTTATTTATGCATGGTTTGTAATTATTTGAATTATTCAATATGAATAAATATTGTTTATTGCTCAAAATATTTACCTATTGGAATTTTATTTGTCTTAATAGTATTTTGGTTCATTATCTGCTATCATAACAAGTTCAAATCTTGGAGATATAAGAGATGGTCAAAATATGAGGATGAATTGCTCAAATCAACCAAACTATGTAAGAGATGAAAAGGAAATTAGAATTATTAGTATATATCATTAAAAATAAAAGACAATGGAGAGGATAAGATGATGAAGAAGATGGCATAAATCATGAGCAATAATTTTTACAAGAGGAGAAACAAGAATAGCCACCAAAAATATAAGAGAGGATGCTTATAGATTTAGAAGGAAGGAATCAAGGTTGACATTCCATATTATGGAGGAAGTTTAAAACTAGAGGAGTTGATATATTAGATGAATAGAATGGTTAATTTTTTTGAATAGAGAACTATGAGAGAAGATATGAAGGTAAAGTTTGCGTGCATGAAACTAAAAGGTTGTGCAATGATTTGGTGGGATCACCTACAGAAAGAAAGATATAAAAAAGGCAAAGAGAAGATCAAATCATGGAAAAATATGGAGAATAACCTAAGTGATAAATTTATTCCTATGTATTATGCACAAACACTATATAGAATATTTCAATATTTGACACAAAAGGATCACAACATACAAGAGTATACATATGATTTTTACAAGATTTACATACAAGTGGGTCTTGATAAAATAGAAGAGAATATGGCCTCAATGTATGTGAATGTTTTAAAGTAATATATTTAAGATTAATTAACCATGCATATAATATTTTTCATGAAAGAAGCTTATTAGTTAAGTTGTAAGGTAGAAGAAAAACAAAATAGATAGAATTTCATAAGAATAGCTACTGGGCCAAGGGATTCTAATAAGAGGATATGGTGGATTTAATAAAAATAAAGGTGGGTATAATACCAATAGATGATAATAATCACATGGTATATAAAGATTATAAGATAATAGACAAGGGTTTCAATACTAGTAAAGATGAAGAGGATTTTAGGGAGGATGAAGTTATGGTGGTGGTAAAGGATGGTTTCTAAATCAACACAAGTCTTATATTTGTTATATATGTGAATATGAAGGCCATAAAGAATTTTAGTATCCATACTACCAAGATAAATAAAGGAGTTAAGAGGATCGCCCAAGAGTGAATTTAACTGAAGTTGAATGAAAGAGCAAAATACTAAAGTTACAACAACAAATATTGGAGAAAATTTCATGATGAGAATAATAATGATTTCTTCAAAAAAAGAACATGTGTAGAATAAAGAATGTGGTGATTGATGGTTGTAAAAAATTATATTTCAAATAAGGTGTACTTAAACATACAATATATGTAAAGTATTTATAGATGGTGGTAGTTTTGAAAATATGGTTTCTAAAGATATGATTGAGAGACTAGGTTTGCAGTGTGAACAATATCATAATCCTTATTGGATTTTATGGTTTAATTTTTTTGAATGAAGTTACAGTAACTAAAACATGTTTTATAAAGTTTTAAATAGGTAAATCTTACAATTTGATGAAATATGGTGTGATATTATACCAATGGATGCATTACATGTATTATTGGGAAGGCCATGGTTATTTGATAGAAAAGCAGTTCATGATGGAGCATATAACACATATAGTTTTTGCAAAGGTGGTATGAAGGTAGTTTTTTTACCTCTTAACTAATAAGGTCAAGTTAAAAGCATGATGAATACAAAATAATTTATCAAAGACATGAAGATGACAATTTAATTTTATGCATTGGTAGCGAAGAAAGGAGACACATAAGTGGTGAAAATACTAGCATAAGAAGAAACACTCAAATAATTTTCATATGTTATACCTCATGAATTACTAGATGGTTTACGACCAAAGAGAGATATTCATCATCATATTTATTTGATTCTAGGATCACCTCTATCTAATCAAGTAGCTTATAGGATGAGTCTAACAAATCATGAAACATTAAATAAGTACTGTAATGAATTATTGAGGAAGGACGTAATAAAGGAGAGGATGGGACCTTGAGAAACACTAGCATCAATAACTACAAATAAACATGGAGGATGGAGGATATGTGTGGATAATAGATTAATTAATAAAACTATAATTAATTATATATTTTATATTCCTCATTTAGATGATATGATAGATGTTCGTATAGGAGAAAAATATTTTACCAAGACTGATATAAGGAATGATTGATATCATATTCAAATTCATGAAGGAGATGAATGGAAAATAAAATTAAAGAGTACATATGATTTATGTGAGTGGATGGCGATACCATTTGGTTTATCTAATGCACATAACACATTTATGTGGGTGATTGACATAGTGTTATGAGAATAAAGTGGTATGTTTGTGGTGGTTTATTTTGATGATATTTTAATATTCAGTAAGAGTAAACAAGAGAACTTACAACATTTGTGTATGGTATTAGAATTTTTAAGAGAAGAGAAGCTCTATGCAAATTTGAAGAAGCACGTGTTTATGTAGAATAGTTTGGTATTTTTGGAATGTATAGTTTCAATAGATGGTGTACGAATGGATTAAGAAAAATTAAATGAAATTATTGATTGGCCTATCCTAGAAAGCATCAAAAAGGTATGAAGTTTGCATTGTTTAACAATTTTTTATATAACATTTATTAAGTGTTTTAATAGTATTATACTCTAAAATTAATCTATTGAACAAATTGCAACTAAAGTTTAAGTCTAGTTGCAAAAATAGACAATTTCAAATTTTAGAAAATAATATTAAATGATAATTTATGGCCCTTAGATGGTTATGTATGGCCTTTGAGAAATTAAAAAAATCCCATAACTGGAATGAAAAGTTATGTTCATAATAATTTTTTTGAGATGGTCATTTTGGCATTAATATGGGCTCAAAAAGGGCTATGGATCGAAAGTTATGGCCTTCAAAAGTTTGATGTCTTTTTTTGCATTAGGATTTTTCATCAGAATGGTTTTAGATTATTAGTGAATTTGAGTTTTATTATTTTTCAGTGTAAAGCATTATTGTTTCATTTTTGTATCCAAAAAAGACTACATTATATGATCTTTTTAATTCTATGTTTCATTGACATTGCTTCCCATCAATACCAATCAATTGATAGGAATATGTTTTAAGATAATATTGTTATAGGAAATATAAATCATGTTTTTTTTTTCATCTATGACTCTTATAGGTACACATTTTATAGTAAAATAAATTATATACCTTCAAACTATTTCACAATAATCTCTAAGATGTAAATTACTATCATCTTTACAATCTTCAAAATATTCTCCAATTTATGGTTGATGCTTGTACTTGTAATTTATGGTTGATGGTTTAACAATTTTTTATATAACATTTATTAAGAGTTTTAATAGTCTTATTTCACCAATAACAAATTGTATGAGAGGAAAAACATTTCATAGACAAGGGAAGAAACAAAAAGCTTTGAATTGTTGAAAAATAAAATTACATAAAAACATATTTTATAATTACTATTATTTAGAAAAGTATTTGAAGTTGATTTTGATGCTTCATTTATTTAAATTGGTGTTTTTTAAGTCAAGAAGGAAAGCTAATAACATATTTAAATATTAAATTGAATGACGTAGGAACAAAATATTGTACGTATTATGTGGAATTCTCTGCCATTGTACAAGCATTAAGATATTGGATACATTTCCTAGTGCCTAAAGAGTTTATCCTATTTATTGATCATGAAGCTTTGAAGTATGTGAACACTCAAAATTAGTTAAATAGTAGAAATATAAAGTGGGTGTCTTTCTTGTAGGTTTATAGTTTTGTGTTGAAGAACAAATTAGGAAAATAGAATTAGGTAGATGATGCTTTGAGTAGGTGAGTGGGATTGATAACTACTATGGTGACTGAAGTAGTTGTATTTGAATTTATTAAATAATTATATGATATTGATCCATATTTTGGCAAGATAGGTGAGCAATGTAGGAATCCATTATCAGGTGATACACGTAATTTTTATAAATATTATATTATGTAGGATGGTGATCTTTTCAAAGGGAAATAATAATGTACTAGTTGTTTGATTGGAAATTTTGGTAAGACAAAGACAATAGCTTGGGTGGAGGAGAATTATTTTTATCTAAATATGAAAAGAGATGTGACAAGATATGTTTCAAATTGCTAGATATGTCAGGTGGCTAAAGGACATGCATAAAAGACATGATTATACCTATCATTACTACTTCCTATAGGACCATCGATAGATTTGAGTATGGATTTTGTGTTGGAAATAATGAACACATAGAGAGATAATTATTCATGTTTTATTCTTTTAGAAAGGTTTTCTAAGATGGTTCATTTTATTGCATGTAATAAAACCAATGATGCCACTAGAATTTTAGAAATATTTTTTAAGGATATTGTGAGTTTTCATTGTGTTTAAAAAACCATTACATAAAATAGGGACAATTTTTTTTAGTACTTTGTGGAGGAAGAGGGGGACTAATCTACAATTCACTAGTACATACCACCCGCAATGAGGTGGATAGACAAAAGTTGTAAATAGAAGCTTCGGAAATTGATTCAGATGCATAGTTAGAGAGAAGCCCAAGAAATGGGAATTGGCTTTACCACAAGCTAAGTCTTCATGTAATAGTTTAGTAAAATGATCAATAGGTAAATTGAAATTTTAGATTATTTATGGGAGAAATCCTATGAGTGTTTTAGATTTGTTAGAGTTAGAAATTATAGAATATGTTAGTGTTGATGCAGAAGCATTTGGATAATATATATACAATAAGAAGTAAGAATAAAGATGCTCCTAGCTGGAAAATACCCTTTTCCACTCCCAAAATATTCATTATTTTGCAAGGAAAAGTATTGTTCCAACTGACTCTACAATTACTGATGAATATTTGTAACAACCATTTATTCTCCTTGGATAAAAATTCATTTTGATTGAGTTGGAAAAATACTATTCATGGTGGAGGCTAAGAAAATCTTTTATCTTCTTGTGCAACTGCGTAGAGATGCCTTTGACCACTTTCTTGCATAGCTAAAAACTTATTGATAGCTGCCCTTCACCTTATTCGCGACATAAAACAACCCTAATTTTGAAATGATGGAATTTCATCACTTCATACACATGGCCATTTGTAAAATATCCTTTGGAAAGGCACACCTTGAATTTGCAAACCTACAATATTATCCATGAAGTGCTTAAAAAATCAAAGCAATGAAAAATGCAAAAAACTTAGGTCATTTTACCATTTTACTTTTTGGTTCCAACTTGATTTTCCACATTTCACAGTTTGTACTATTTCATTTTTCAATTTTTTTTTGTTTTTTTCCATATTTTTAAATGCAAAAATTCATTAATTTTCACTTTTTGATCTTTTGGGGAAAATCTAGTTACTTTTACAAATTTGTGATTTTCCTTGTTTTGGGGAAATCTAACACCCAAAAATAGTTTTTAAATTTCCAAATTGTAGAATTAAAATTCATAGTTATAGTTCCCATGGAAATTTGCCTTAGGTAAATGGGAATTCCAATTGAAATTTGTAGTTTTGCAACATTGCAAAACTATAAGTTGCAGTTGGGGTTCCCATTTCCATAAAAAAATCCTGTTAGGGAATCCATAACTCTAACTTTAAATTGAGAAATGGTAATTGGATATGTAATTTCTCACCTGAACTAAGGCCTCTTATTGACCACCATTGCCTAGGGGGTTTTGGAGATCTAGATACAATTTGTAGTTTGCATAATTGAAAAAATGTAAAATTACTTTTCACCTGCAATTCTCCTTGAAGCTCTTCTTCAGTTGACTCTTCTCCTATAGCTTTGAATGGAAAATTTGGAAGAGTTGATATCAATTTGTAAATTTCATTTTACAAATTACTTTTTCCACACAAATTACTCAATTCCTACACCCTAGTCTAGTAGATGATAGTACTTGGACTTCTTGGCCCTTTAACTAGATAATTCTTCACACAATAATCTTTCTCTATTTTTGCATCATGCATATGGATCTTGAATAATTCACCAATGGAAACATGTATACTTTGATTTCATGGGAATTTTAAATAAAAAATATCCATAGCATTTTTACCCCTAATTTTCTTTATTGATGCAAACTTCGATAGAGGCTTTGAGTCTTGATTATTCCCACTATACCCATTATCTGGTCTTTGTGCCCCTTTCTTCAATTTTTAGATAATGGCACTATATTTTCATTTGTGCATACTCTATTAGGTAAACATTAATGAGGAAGAATGATGATTTCTTTAATTCTCTATAAAGTTTAGCTACTTTAAGAAATCTCTTGATGAACATATAAGGGGTTGGTAAATCCAAATTGATTTGCAATAAATGAGTATTAAATAGAGGGATACATTGAATGTATTTTGAAGAAAAGATAGATCAAAATCATGGGTGTATCTCATTTCCCTTTGATAAATTACTACCAGTAGTTGGATATTCCTCTACATTTTTGATGAATAATGATATCTTGGCCTGAAAATGAGAATCTGTGTGAGTTTGTGATCCACCACCGATCTCATTATTCATAAATATTTATATTGCAATAGTTATCCACCTTCTTAGGATTTCCTCATGAGTCATATATTTCAAGCAAAGGGGCCTTTGTCTCATCAACATTATTTGAAACATGCTTTACAAATGTTGAATGCATCAAATTAGAAACCCTTCTAACTAGTCTCAAAGGTCATTTATTGAATGCAAAGTAATGAATTGATCTCTTCAAATGCCACCCATCTTACTTAAGTGGGTTTAAAAAAATATATAATGAAGGACAAAATCATATAGCATAGATAACAAATTCAGAATCACCTATGGCTTTACTCAGCTTACCTTCATCCTCCATCACATATACCTTCATAATTTTGACTAGATTGATAAGTAGGAAAATTAGTCTTGGCCATTTCAATGTCCATAAAACCATCCCTCACTATAATATTTGAGATACATGTCGACACTAGAAATTTGCACACCTACAATTCTAAATGTCAAAATTACCCTTGGACCTACCTAGGACCTCCTTGGGACCAACCTACACCTTTATGGGGCCTCACCAAACTAATTTGTACCTAGTTTTACCATGCTAAGTGAATTTGACCTTCAAGACCCTATTCTTATGGATGTTAACCATTGACAGTTAGGATCCACCTCTTAACAAAGACCATGCAAGCTCTACTAACCCATTTCTAAATATAACCTTATCTAATTTTCATTGTAATACTTTACATGCATAAAGTATATTTATATGACCCATTTACACCTTCACTTCCACCTCTTTCTTATTCCTATAAGAGAGAGAGAGGACTAGGAGGTCAAATGCATTTGCAATAATTATCAAGAGCTTAGGCATCCAAGAGTTTTATTTTGTAGGTTAGTCAATGTTATCAAGCATCAACCATCTTATTGAGAGCCAACTTGTTATTGCCTCTCAACCAAGTTCTCAGGTACCATTACTCTACCAGAATCAAGCTAGATTCCACCAATAAGCTAACTACATCAACCACCCCTCAACTAACTTTTAGTAAGATAAGTACTTGTTTATCAACATTCACATGGTCTAATTCTATTTCATAACCAATGTAGCCCTTTCCCAACTCATAGAATCCACTTGTTATGTCATGTCATTTAGAGGTTGATCAAACCAAGAAATACATATTCAAACACCAATGGTCATACTCCAACCACCGATGTCAAGTATAACCATCGATGGTCACCCCACCCATCAATGGTTATCTATGGTAGAAAACCCAACAAGATAATTTGTCCTACTTATCCCCAAAAAAATCTAGTTTTATGTGTTTCTAACCTCTCACATACCTCTTTTAGATTTTTTGAAGCATACCCCAACCACATATCACTAGTATTAATTATTTTATCACTAATTTGATCATTTTTAGTATATTTTCTTAACAAGCATTCTTGTGTTCAGTTTTAGTAATCTTCTTTAATTGATGCAAGTACCTTCTTTCTAGTTTTTTGAACTTGATTGTTTTAAATGTGTGGATTGATATCCCCTAAGGAAGCCCTCACTTTTGATATCCAGTTATTGCTATGTAGTCCACCCAAATATCAATCTAATGAATAGGTTTGCTTTAGTTATTTATTATCTATAGGTCATCTTACCAAGCCAAAGAGGAGATCTTCATAATCTTCTAATTTAGTGTGCGCACAACTAAATAAGTTTTTCAACCACACCCATATAAAGTTTATTTTCTCTCTTCTTTATAACTTAAGTGAAAATTTATGTGAAACATTTGGACACGTTCAATGGGACCTAGATTCTTTACTTTTCTTTTCTTTTCATTTGTATTCTCTTCTCTCTATTTGGCATGACAACACAAGGGTCTCACCTAATATAAAAAATTCCCATAAAATAAGAAATGATAAAAAACATTATGAGCCACATGTGTAAAAATTATAGGACATGGCTAATACAAATTATAGAAGTTTCTCAAAACATTTAGTAGACAATTGGTAGTGTCATAAAAAACTAGCTACCATAGGTGAGTAACAATAAAAACTTGCTATCTAGACTTTATAAACTTTTTTGATAGCCCTTGAAGGTTTTTTTATTTTTCCTATCTTTTCTTGTCATGGTGAAGAGTGGTGTTGTTTAACGTGTTATAAGGTGGTATAGTAAAAGTTAGAATTCATGGTAATAAAATAATTAATTAATATCCATTATTTGACCCTTTATAAAGTGTTTATCATATTTTATGTTAGTTTTGGAAAAGTTAAGGTAATTTTCATGGTTTTCTTGTACTTACCGAAACATCTCAAGTGTCAAAAACACATTCTTCAATTTAGTTTAAAAGTTAATGAGGGTATTTTATGTTATGAAACACTTTTTGAGGAACATATTTTCTCCCTCTTACTCATTCCCATTGTCAGGGTGGTAAAATACTTATCCTCTAACATACAACCCACTCATAAAAAACCTTCTTGTCTTATTGTTTCTCTTTCAAAATATACTGTAATATGAGAAAGGATGGTTGAATGAATAATTTACATTAAATTTGCATCAAAAATATTAGGAAAAATCTATGAGCATTTCATACAAGGATCTAACAAGGAATTATTTCAGGCGATCAACTTCTATTGCATGAAAAGGATGTTATGATGAGTATTTATAGGTATTCATGCTGAAATAGAGAATATCTAGCCAAGAAGATCATGTCACGAAGTGGTGAATCATGTATAGATAACCTTTAAGTTTCCACAAGACCAAATCCATGCTTAAAAAGGTGTCACAAGTTCAAACAATAAATAAACCTTCTCTATTTCTTCATTATGTCTCTTAGCAGCATCAAGAATACCAACCAATTTGAGAATGGTGTGTAGAGGAGAGATTGATATGAGTTAATTCAACTTAGGGGATAATAGGCTCCATTATTAACTTGAAATTATAGGAATTAGTTCTGCGTTTGAATGATTATTCTCTATGAACAATAATTAACAAAATAAGTTGCATTTGAAACCCCCTAAAACATAATAGGCATGGTTTTTCTTATCTCAATGAATTTGGAAGTTTATGAATGAAAATGGATTATTGTGTGAGATTATCAAGGGTTTGAAAAATACTCCCATATCATCCTTCACCATCACTTGGCACATTTGAGTAGTCCTCAAGGTAATAAATTCTCAATTTGAAGCAAGATACAAGGTAGAAGTAATGGCATTTTAATGATCTTAGAGTTTCAATAGATGAGAAGATATTGGTGAAGATATCACACCACACTTATATATTTTTAATGTTATGTGAGGTCACTAAAGTGCTCCCCAATGCCTATAGGACATAGAAATCCTCACAAACATAATGTTCCTTCTAGGTTACATGGGTTTGAATGAGGAAAAATGGTAGGTTAATGAAAATGTGACACTTTTTTGCGCATAAGAGTAACAGATAATATTTTTAAATATGTTATTTTGGATTATCAAACTATATCTAGACCTTTTTAAGGAAAAAAATAGGCCCAAAATGGCAAGAAATCTATAAAAAAACACACATGTTAAGCTGACTATGGTTATAAAGGTTTTAAATTGAAGAAACCAATACAAAAAATTGGTTTCACTATTGAAAATGAAATACACCATTTCAAACAATATTTAATAGGTTAATATGTGAAGAAAGCACTATAAAATGACCATTCATGGTTAGTATATAATAATGAAGATGAATACCTACAAGTCCACCTCTAAAAGTATAAGGAAAACATGCAAATTGTGAGGTAGGTTAAGGCATGAATACTCTTTTAGGGTGAAAATTAAATATATATAGGGCACTACAAGGTTTTTATTTATAGAAATTACATTCATAAATGTATTTATATTTATACAATTAATCACAAAAAATGACCACCTACAACACTCTTGAGCTTCTTGCCAAATTGATTATGAAGACCTATGAAAGACTCCCAATGAGTCTCCTAGGCTCAGTTGAGATGTATAAAACCCATGGAGGGGTTATGATACATTTACATATGGTGATATAATTACCATGAATCTCTTTATATGCTATCTAGATGACAAGATGCAAGAAAAGGGGCTTAATGGGTGTAAACGAAGACATATAGGTCTTTATGAACAATAGGAGAATAACAATGAATTTTGATTTTATCAAAAGGTTTGAGGGTTGTTTATGAGTCTAAAATAATTTAATTATTGATTTAATTGTTTATATTTGACATAGGTAAGGATAATCCACTCAAAAATGAGTTGTTCTCAAGCATTGGCTTAACAAAGTTTTAGGGCTAAATGAGGACCAACAGGTTTACCTATAAATGGCATGAAAAGTATGCATTTTTGTCATTAATTTATAATTCGTATATTTATTTTTGATATGAATTATAATGGAATTTTTTTTAGGTCTATTTAAACCCATGGAAGATTGAAAAAACATCAAAAATAGGCTTTTCAAGTTAGAGTGTCAAAAATTCCTATAAACCCTCATGATAAGCAAATCAAGTTGTAGAGACTTTTGGAAAGATAGTACCTACTGATAATTTTTTTAGATATGGTGAAATATGTATTAAAACTTATTAAGTATTTAAAAATCAAGGATAAGTGATTTGTATATTTTTAGAGCAAAATGGTTCACCTGAGTTCAACATATAAGCCTAAACAGTCAAGAGGTTTTCTTTTTCAAATGTGAACTTACTTGATAAAGTGCATGGGGTCAAGTGATAATTGGGATCATTATTAGGATATATTTAATCAAAATTCATGGAATTTGGAAATTCATTTGAGGTCTATACTATATGAACCATTGTTAAGATAACCTTAAAACCCTATGTGTTGCCTTATTGGAAGCTCAAGAAGCTATGAAACATTACTTATATTTTATGTGAAAAAATAGCGCAACCAAAATATCCTAGGGATTATTTATCATCTCTATACACTCAAACTTGGTGGCATTGATTAGAGGTTTTAAGGTCTGGTCTTCATGAATGATTGTTAACAACATAGACACCTCCTAAGCTACCTATAAGGTCTAAATGACCCTATGGTTGTGTTTGCTCTTCAAATGACCTCAAATGAAATTATTTTCTCCTGGAATGAGCTAAGTGAAAGTTTTAAGCTGTAATATTACCTAAATAATCCATTTTTTGACATGTGTGAGGGGTTAAAGGTAAATAAATTTCTTGGAAAGGTTTGTTACAGGTTTAAGTGTAAGAGTTTGGAGTGTGGAAGTGTCCAAAAAAGTGGAGAAGGTATTCTAAGAATGGGAAGGGGTATGATGACCCTTTACAATCCTTTAATAATAATTCCATATAGGTAAGAGAGGTTTCCAAGAAAGCTAAATTTGAGTTATATTATCACCATACTTGCATGTATACTAGAATTAAGATTACCAAGCTATTAGGCACTATGGATAGTTTTAAGAAGATAATACAAAGTATTGGCGAGTGATAATGAATCTAAAGCCACATTTAATGAATATTATAAGGTTTTATGCCACATATAAAGGTTTACACCTCAAGTTAGTAGAAATAACATGTTACAATTCTATAAGATGAGACTTAAATCTTCTCAAGTATGAGCTAGATGTTATCTAGGGTATTGAGATTTTAATGAAATATAAGACATAAGGAATATGTATAAAAAGAATTTAAAGTAATGTTAACACATGGAGAATCCAATGATGTAAGATTAAGTTTAGGTGTCAAGCATTCAAAATGTAACCATTTTTTTATAGAAATGAGTTATAACTAGTCAATCAAAATCCATATGCCACCTTAGAGATCGTGATCTTATAAATCAAAACATGTTAATAATTGGTGATAAAAAAACTCTAAAACTTATATTTTCACTTGTAAATGATCCATTATATTTTACAACCATCATTGGTCTTGACACCTCTCTCTCTCTCTCTCTCTCTCTCTCTCTCTCTCTCTCTCTCTCTCTCTCTCTCTCTCTCTCTCTCTCTCTCTCTCTCTCTCTCTCTCTCTCTCTCTCTCTCTCTCTCTCTCTCTCTCTCTCTCTCTCTCTCTCTCTCTCTCTCTCTCTCTCTCTGTGTGTGTGTGTGTGTGTGTGTGTGTGTGTGTGTGTGTGTGTGTGTGTGTGTGTGTGTGTGTGTGTGTGTGTGTGTGTGTGTGTGTGTGTGTGTGTGTGTGTGTGT
This sequence comes from Torreya grandis, assembly GCA_037957365.1. Lineage (NCBI taxonomy): Eukaryota > Viridiplantae > Streptophyta > Pinopsida > Cupressales > Taxaceae > Torreya > Torreya grandis. Next base: position 3,194,534 of record JARHVA010001360.1, read on the forward strand.
GTGTGTGTTTGTGTGTGTGTGTGTTCTCTCTTCTATATCTACTATCATTTTTGGCACTAAAAAGGATCCTCAACTTGGCTATGGAAAATCCCTAATAATTTATAAACTTTTACTTATATTTGATATGAATAAAAGATGAATTATATCCTTTCTAATTTTGTGAAATTACTGTATATGTCATGGTTAATTGATGAATGTTAGTAGTAGTTTCTTATTTCTCTCTCATGTGTCTTATCTCTTGACGTATTTGTAGATTATATCCATCTTAAAATGTCATATGGAGTGTAGTAGATGGGATTACATTGACTAAGTGTGGAGATTAATTTATTAGTGTCTCCTATGAGACCAATTGATTATCCCCTCTTAGTTATTATTTTGATTTTTACCTTCATACTAAAATATTGATCCTTAGAGATTGATATTGAGTTAGTGTGACAAGTTTCAATATTTGTGCATCACCTTCTATTTATTTATTTATTTATAGTCATTTATACCCCTTTTACATTTCAATCAATAGGCTTTGTTATAGTTTTAAGGTCAATCATCAAGGGATATAACCATATATATAGATTTACCTCATTGATTAGGCCAACCATAGCCTATAGGCATCCACATGTTATCACCTAAGTAAGGAGTCTTGAACAACCTCCTGAAGGGTACAATTTAGTGCGATAATAGGTAATTGGCCAAAGGTCATTTATATGTGTAAGCCATTATACATTAAAATAAACCAAGCACCCACCACTTATTTTTGTATGATGCATGTTTAAATTGATATGAATTGTGATGTTTTTATTCATGTACATTATAATTTACATACTAAGGAGATATGCAAGAATGTATGGTTACTTCTCTAGCTAAAATGTCAACAATGATAATTTCAAGTATTTTGTGTCAAAGATATGAGGGATATTTTTTTTGACAACTAATGTTTGGATGGAATATGTAAAGATTTTGGTGGTTTGTCACATTTTACCAAAAGTAATTAGAAATATATTTTACATGAATTTAGAATGTAACTAGATGATTTTAGGTTATGAGAATATGTAAAGTATACACTAATAGATGGAAAATAGTCATTAAGATGTGAGTGGTATATAATATAGGTATTTGTATCTAATATAACGGTTTAACTGAAGAATAATAATATTTAAAAATATGTAAGACCTAATTACTATCTCATGTAGACATGCCCAAACATTCAGTTGAGTCTTGTTTTACATGGGTCAAGAATGTCAAATTGGGTCAATATCATTAGTCGGTATTAATCTAATCTTGAAGATACAAATTTATCTAAATAATTGGAAAAGTAAACCTTTCCTTAAGTTTGGCCCATATACCTAGTGTGTTAGCCACATTATAAATTACCCAATCATAATCATTTATATATAAAATAAGGCCTCACTTGATAAGGGACTTGGCACTAATCTATTACATATCTATATGTTATTACACATTAAGAACAATTACCCTATCACTACTAATTTATAAATTAATGATTAAGAGTATTCATAATACAAGTATGAAACATACCAAAGTGAATTCAAATCAAACATTCTTAATTATCAAATTAAGTCATTAGCTACCTTCATATAGTGAATGAGCACAAATTTATAATCACACTATATGAGAGAACTATTTATGGATTGATTTCTCTCCATGAAGAAATTAATATGTAGGTAAATGCAAATCATCAAGGAGAGTGATTTGAGTTATCTCATCACACTAAAATTTCTATGATGTTATATGTTTCTACCTATCAAAATCACACCCATTGTTTCAAGATGGAGTCAGATTTATAGATTTTTATGAATAATCTAGGTTTGACATCACCCATGTAGATATTACGAAGATATGTTAAGGTGACCATATAGTCACAAACCCTTTTTATGTATATGTCACTATCAACCACTACAAGTAATTATTGACAATAGATACTAACCTAATGATGAAGAAACTGACCATACATAGACAATAAGATAATTATGGATCTAGTTAAATCATAGGTATGCTTCAATTTATTTTCCACTATCATAAGTCATTCATAATTAGATAGTCAATCAAGATAGGTGGATTTAATCATATGTTTTCTTCAATTCATTTTCTAATATAAATCAACAATAATAGGCTACTCAATAAGAAAAATCATGTAATTATCCCTATTTGTATTTATTATATTTAGGATATGCTAATTGTTGAACCATTAAAATATATTTCAAGATTTGACATTCAGATTTTTGCTAAATTTTCATATTTAGTAATCTAAATTCACATACTAGTTTATATTCTATTAGGATTTCTAAAACCATATTGGGGTAAGACATTACAAAATAATACTACCCTTAATCAATGCCTCTATTAGGTAACACACATGAACATAAAAAATTAACTTAAGAAGATACTTATACTAACCCCAAATAGCATTGGGAATTTTTGTGCACATGAAATATTTTTGATTCTAAAGCTCACTAAAAAATTATGAACTTGGGATGAATTTATTAGATAATATAATTAAAATGACATGGAGTTTTCTAAAATTATTAAAAAAATTGGAAGTGCCTATGATTTTCAAATAAATATAGAAAAGTATATATGACATGGGTCAAAATTACTTCAAGGGAACTTAATCACACTTAATTGCATAATGTGTGTAGGGCATGTATCTACCTATTAGTTCTTGAGATGCCCTAATAGTAAAATACAAATAAAAAGTTATAGATAACTCCAAGATAAGACATAAATTGTTTTTTTCACTAATAACCTTTACCAAATACTGTACAAGTGAACCATCAACATGAGAAAATTACATGTATATACAAAAATTATGAGGAAAATATTAAAATTTGTAAGTCACATAGTACACCTTGTTACTTAATAGGCTAATTAGTTTCTAATCAAGAAACATTATATAATAACAATTTAACTGATTTTAATCTCACTATGTAGTCTTCATAACATAGACCCCAATACATACAAGAAATAATAGATAAGTTTATTGGTAAGGTTATCTTAAAATTTAAATCATCAAAACAATACTATTGTGCTATTAATTACTACTAAAATAATAATTTTAAACCACTTTATTTATGTCTTATTCAAGCTATCACCTAAGTCATTATAGATGCATTTTACTTTGCATTATAATTCAAGCAATCCATATCAAAATGTTTTGTGCATATCAACATGATCACCATTACATAATAATATCGTATACAAAAATAACATATAATAGAGATTAATAAATATAGTGACTAAGAAAATATGGATTGGTATAGCCTAGAGCATTCATGGATAGGATTACATAGAAGATATGGTTTTACATATAAATACAAAGTATGGTAAAACTTGAATATTGTCATAATTTTTAAAATATGAACCTTTCAATCGACAATCTAATTTTTTTCAAAATGTTTCTTTAAACATGTACTAATACTAATAATTATTTTGAAAAATTTCTATAATATGTTTTTTTTCAACCTTTTAACCTGTAATGAAAAATTAAACAATAATGAGAAATGGCAGGTGGATCCATCTCTTTACCTTCTCCACATCCATGTATATTTCTATTTTTTACACTTTGAACAAAGAAACCAAATGATACTTAATGACAAATTCAAGTGAAATTAATTTTATGTGGAATAACATATTAAAATATGCATAAAACCAAGACACTTTATAATAATTAGTCAATTGTATTCCAAAATTTCTACCAACTAAAAAATTATTGGATGATAAAAGAGATTAGATAATATTCATTGTTCGTCTCCCTACTTATATTTTTTATATAGGTCATCTTGGAATAAATGCCTTGTGAGAAGTAGGCCCCCTTTCCTTGCTCATGGAGGATATCATGATGGGGACTCTAAAATTATTTAAATTAATTATCTTATAATACAAGGAAAATGATTTCCATCAAATGCAATAAATGGGGTTAAAAATATTAATAATCCACAAAACCAATGTGAATGATTTACAAAACATGTGATAATTGAAGTAACAAATGTTGTATTAATCTATGAATCTAAGGATAATGGTTTCCATTCATGTATGGAATACACTAGATCCAAATACATACATATACACTTTACATTGAAAAATCATTATCAAGTAAGTCCACCAAAAAATTTCACCAAGATGTTTTTCTTGTTTCCTATTCATACAACTGTTGTAACAAACCACCTAGCCTTACCTTGGATTGAGCCTATGGTTAATTATTAGTTAGGGTGAAAACTCATAATTAACATATTTTATATGATTAGGGACCCTAATTTGTTCATTTTCACTTTGATTAATTCATCTTAGATCACATGAAAATAGATATTGATCATAGTTGTGAAAGATAAGATTTTGATATTATGATTTAATTTAAATTATTAATACCATAGAGGTATTTTGATGATTTTGGATTATGTGTGAAAAATAGGGGTTTATAAATGGGTGCCAATATTAATTATATATCAAAAATAAGATGAGTTGTTAAGGGTTTTCATTGAATCCATCAAGAAGTTATTCGAGTCTACACAATGAAAGTTGAAACTCTAGTAGAAGACATCTATAGTGAGCATGGATCCTAATAGTTTGGATTGGTGATGGTAGTGGCCACATTGACAATTATCACTCTATGTATTCATGTCATAAATAAAAGTTATCATTATTTTTAATGTTCAATATTATCTATAAGTAAAAAATAAAATTTGATACAATTGAATTAAGCCCAAATATTTTTTATCACCAAATTGAAAAGAGGTTGTGATTATAAATAAAATTATAATTATCACATAGAGAACCAAAACCCAAGATATGAAATCCACCTGTGGATAAATAAGCCATATTAAATCAAATGAGAAGAGAAATTCCACATAATAGATGATGGAAAGGTGATCAACAAGGGTAAAGAAATATGCCAAATATAAATCATTTTGAAAGGTCATAATATAGTAAATTAATATAAAATGATATCCATAGTCGACAAAATTTCCTAGTATAAAAATATAACAGTACAAAAGAGCCTCTTATAAGTGAAGTGGTTGGTGAGAAATTTAAAGTAATGTACACTATGACAAGAAAAATCAATCATCCTAGTAGTAAATAAAATGTAAACGAGAATAGATATGGCCATAAGGAGATCACATTGTAAAAAAATGAAATAATTGAATGATAATAATAAATGAGATCTACCAGTAGAGCAAAAATGTTGTATTAGAAGTAATGACTAATTCAAATCTGTTTAAAAAGAGAGACAATTATTTAAAAGGGGATGTTGATGAAAATACATGGGATAACTATTGGGGGACTATGAAAATGCTTATTTTTAAATTCAATCGAGGATATACTATGGGAAAAATCTACTTTAAATCTCACATAAGGAAAAATAACCCTGTATACTATGGCTAAAAATACTAAGAACATTTTCAATGGTTTCAATATGGCTTGATGTATTAAGTATGAAGATGATTCTTTCATTTTTTTAAATTATTATATCATTTATAGATAGTCATGAATGCAAAATTTTAGTTTAGAATTCCATTTTAATTTGTGTTAAAGGATTTGTATTTGTGGAGCCTTGGTGCGATTGAAAAAAATGATAATTATTTTCATAAAGAAATACATTTTTGTCTCATGTATATTAAGACATTAAATTTAATTGGTTTATGTAACTTATTCCTATGTATAATATATGTCTTTCATATATAATTTTAATGATAAAGGTTTCCATCTATGAGATCAACACTCTTAGGGTGTTTGTGGCCATTTTCTATGTTTACTCATATAAGATTTTCCTATTCTATCTATGATACTTATTTCTTTCCTCTCTATCTTATCACATTTCCTTCATATTCATTTCTTATCACCTTCCCATACTTTTATTTTAAAATAATGACCCCCCAAATATATATAGTTTTCATGTTATGTATTTGTTTTTAATAAAGGTATGTCCACCTGTTAATAAGAGAGGGACCTTCTACCATGAGCAATGACTGAAACTCCCTAATTTGTATTTTTGACAAATTATTTGACCAAAATTAATTACCACCCACCACAGGACATGTTTACATGCATTACATATGATCCACCTAAGAATTATTTTCCACATGACTCTCTTAGATACTTGAGGGAAATTTTAATAACTTGGTATCGAGTGGCATCAACATACATAGTTAAATAGTAATGTTGATATTATATAGAGTAATTATGATTATGATGAGGTTAGTGTTATTAAATTCTAAATAATTTTGATGATGTAAAATAAGGAACTAGACCATTAGAAAAGAGTATAAAGTATTCTTGCGATAAGTATATCACAAAGATTTCATCAAGTAGCTAATAATGCCAAAAAATATACTATGTATTATTTTTATCATAAATCAAGATCATTATTACCAACCTAGTCTAAATTACATAAAATATATTGAATAATATATTACTTTAAGTGATCAATTATTCACCTCAAAAAATGGAACAACATATGCCCAATTCAATGTTGACACTGTAGTAACTAACATAGAATAAGAACATGTTGTTATTATATAAAGAAAATATGATTTTTTTTCAAGGAGACAAATGAAAAGAGTTGTTCATATACCTTCCCAAATATATTTTGTGGTAAGGAATTATTATCATGACCATCCTAGCAGTTGAAGCTCTAGTACTTCAACTAAATCCTAACTAGTTAAATAAAATAGAAGAATACATTTATTTAGAGTTAAAATAATTTTAATGGTACAATATCATTAATATATCATAGTTTTGAATAATTTTTGACATATTATAAAAATAGGAAGATCATGTCATTTTAAAAAAAATAGATGAAGCCATAGTTCCACATGGAGTATGATAAATAAGACCATCTTAGAGATCACTCCAATTCTAACATATACCTCATAAATAATAGTGTTCCTTATAAAATGGTATAAAGTTTACTTACTATAGAAATTAAATCTCAAAGTATCAAAGATCCCTTCTATTAGTTTCAATAGAGTTATGGTTTTAAGACAGATCATGAGCATAAAAATAAACTAAAGAAGTTAGTCAGTCTCGCTTTAAGTCCCAATAAAAGTAAACAACTATAAGGTGGTTCAATAATAAGTCAAAAAAAACCCTATCAATTGTTATTCTTCCTTTGCATGTAGTTTTTATAGCCACGATGATAATATGGAGTAATGAAATTAGTTTATTGGCCTTTCCATAATTACAAGAACTTCCAAAAGGATCATTGAATAATTTATCTAAATTTTATTATGATAGTATGCAACATCTAGATGAACATATTGATTCCTTCTTTACAACATGTGGAATATTAGGTGTCTAATATGAGGACATTGTAGTCAGATTTTTCATTGAGACTCTCCAAAATGGATTTATAGATTGGTCATATCAACCTTATACATTAGTTATCACCAATTAGAAAGACATGAAAACTATGTTTGAGAGTAGATTCAAATTAGAAAAAGATGGATATGCATTACTGGGATAACTCGCTCAGATGAATAAAGAGGCTTATTAACCTATGGGATATTTCATAGATAAATTCAACAAGCTAAGTCATAAGATACTAGTGACTACTAAGTTGACATATGAAAATCTATATGCTTATTTATCAATTATTAATTTGGAAAGGTGAGATATTAGTTTATAAAATCCAACATATTTGAGTTGAAGGCCAGTCAGAGATTTGTCAGTGACATCAAAAATGAAATGACAATGGATTCAAAAGTTAAGAAAGATCCTTAAAAAGGTAAATCATAGATTTTAGGTCAATCTTCCAAGAACCAAATTATAAGAAATATGGCCAATGATATGATAGCTCTAAATAAGTATTTGCCTCAAAAAATTATCTACTTGTAAGGATATTCCAAGAAGAAACTTCGTGCCATTTTAAGGGATCATCCATCATTTAAATACCCTCAATAGAATATTACAATAAAATCTCTTCCACATCCAAGTGTAAATTATCCATTTAATGTCATTTTAAAAATAAAAGAGTTTTTTTTATATGAACAAGTTGAAGAAGAAGAAGAAATGAAAAAATTAGATTTTTCATAATTTGAAAGAGAATACCCTGGTGGTGACTCCACTAATGCATTCCTATAATGTGATTCAGGGAAGATGACTACGATGATCTAATTAGAGATATAAACAATCAATCAGTTTTGGTCTTCAATTGAACTTAGAATAAAAAACAACAAGATGATAAATCACATGAAAATCGAAAAGTATCTCTTCCCTAAGGAACTATTTCTCTAGATAAAATGAAAGGAAAGAAACCAATGGATAATATAGTTGAATATCCTCAAACGACTGCTACCACTTATCTAAAAGGTAACAATGATATGAATATTTTTCAACCCATTGAAAGTTATTTTTCTACGATTTTACCTAATTTTGATATAATTGAACATATAAATAAATCCAAAATACACATGTCTCAAGCTGAATATCTAAGTTCAAACGCTGACCAATTAGATAGGCTAGTGGAGTTTTAAAAAGGTAAATATCCCGACATGAAAAGTACAAATTTCAAAGTGATACTAGTAACTTCATCTTCTTTTAATCTAGAAAGTAATGCCAAAATTTATGTCCTGGTAGTGTTATGTTATTTGCTAATCCACCATGAATACATTGGAAAATAAAAGTACATTATTAAATCAATATACATGCCCAATGTACTAGACAGGTCAAAAAACTATCAAGTTTTCAAAATTGGCCAAAATTATTTATTTTATTAATAAAGAGGATATGTTTAGAAACATATATATTGAGGACATTGAATCATCATATATAGAATATTCAACACATACTCAAAAGGAAGGGAATTTTTAAGAACAAGACAAAGAATAAATTATTAAAATTAAATTAAACAAGATTCCTAACGGTCTGGTTTCCATAGATAAACCCTTTTACAAACATGATAGATTTATCAAAAATAAAACCTAGAGTGATTATCTCAATTTATTAGATTATGAAAAAGTGAATATTCATTCTAAAATCCTAGGTTAGTGAACACTAGAAAATGTTGCTCCCTTGAAGAAAGGAGAACATTTATCACATTAATTTATAAATATTTTTATATTATATTTTTTTCATATGCATACCTCAAATCTTTATAACCAAAGGTGATGCAACACATAATTCCACTCAATATGGATGCTAAGCCTTGCAAGTAAAAATAAAGACAACATAATCAGAAAATAGTAGGAACAATTTTTGAATAAATTTAGAAAATTTTAAATGCTTGAATTAACTTTCCATCTAATCATTCAACATGGGTTACTAATATTATATTTTTTTTATAAGAGTAATGTTAAATTAAGGATCTATGTAGATTTCTAGAATTTGAACCAGGCATCTTTAAAACACAAATATCCCCTTCCCATCATGGATCAAGTTTTTAAAGTAGTTAAAAGATCATAAATTCTCTCTATGTTAGATGGCTTATCAGGATATAATAAAATATAAGCTAATAGAGAATATCAACATAATACTACATTCATAACTCCTTGGGGTAGATTTTCGTATAGGAGAATGCTATTTGGTTTGATCAACACAAGTTCTACATTCCAAAATAGCCATGGACCTCTCTGTCAAAGATATAAATAACAAGGTAATTTTTATATATCTTAATTAATTAATCATGTTTTCAAATTTCAAAATATCACTAAGAACATCTTGAGAAAATTATAAAAAAATGTTGTCTTTATGCCATTTCTCTCAACCCTAATAAATCCCTTTTTGGGTTGACAAAAGGGAAACTCCTTTGGAACTTTATTTTTAAAGAAGGAAAAAAATGACCTAGAAAGAGTTGAAAAAATATATAAATTATAATTTTCAACCAATAAACCAAGGGTCTATACAAATTTTTAGAAAGTGAACTTTATAAGAAGATTCGTTCTTTATTTTAAAAGGCTTACCATGCATATTATTGAAATGAAAAAATAGATTCAAATGGAACAACAAAGGTGAATAAGTATTTAAAAGTATTAAATATGTCATTTCCCACGTACCTATCCTAGTCTACCTATATTTCAACAAGCATGCCATCATATAATATTATTAGTTAGACCATACTCTTTCAACCATTCTGATTCAAAATAACAGTGAATGGTTTGAGTCACCAATTGCTTTCATGAGCTTTAGTATTAAATAATATGATTTGAAATATTGGTGAGATCTATCAAAATTATTTTGATAATTTATTTTAATTCATAACCTAATGGATAAGAAAAGTGATATGCCCCAGTATTGCATGATCATATATCATACGATTGAGAGTGAGGAACTAAATATCAGTTAGCTAGAATGGGATAAAAAGGGGCACCTAATATATGAAACCAAAGATTATCGAGTTCAAACTATGTCCTAACAAGTCCAAATACCTAACTAGATCCAGTTGTTGTACATAACATTTTATGGACTCAAACTTATCACACCTATACTGAAATTTTCACCCTAATAGTTTGAAACACCCTTTAAAGACCTATTAACATAATTGATCACTTATGACTAATGTTTTTTTCCAATCTAGATCAGTTTAAAAAACAAATATGTGTATAAAACTATGATAATGTGTACACTAACAACAATACCAATGAAACCTAGTACTCAACCAATTACACCCATCTATTTCTATGTCAAATGATTTTAGTATTGTTGAAACTCAAATTATCATTGTGAAAATTCTCTTTAATGCAACACTTGAATCTCTAATTTATATTCCATTATCATGCCTCTCATTCCCCCTCATCCTCTTAGTCTCATGGAGGTTAATTAAAAAAATATATTCATTTTATAAAAAAGAAAATCAATGAAAGAACAAAGGAGTTTTAAATAATTATACCTTTAATAATTATAAAAAGGATTATTAATTTTTTCATTGAATATGTGTGTAAATACATAAATTTTTTAAAATGTGGAATCTTTTCTAATCTAATTTCAAAACTATAAGAAGTGGTAATTTCTTTATCTTGCCCACACATCGAGAATTTTAATAAGTCTTTCTAAAATTATATGAACTTGGAAAAGTGAAACTTTACTTCCCTTACACAATTCCCCGCCTTCATTTATTTCCATCTCATAGCACATTTTTTATATTTAGATGATTATTATTTATGAAAAATAAATAAATAAATATTTATAGAAATATTAACATAAGCATCTTAAAATCATAGAATGAGCATTTTATATGAAGAAATCATGAAGAAGTGATGAAGAAGCCATAAAAAAGGTGTGAAGAAATGAACAAATCCTAAATGCTTATGAGGGTCCATGAAAAAGTTAAGATATACATGGAAAGAACATATATATTTATAAAATCTCATTTCATTACAAAAAAAATATTACTTCAAGAGCTTTCAAAACATGAAAATATGCATTCATCTAGATTTTCAACAAACTTAAAATATCTCACTATGTCTCCCCATTTCAAGAGTTGGGAATAAATTTCAATGTGTTTTTAAAATTATACTCCATTATTGGCAAGCTTTAAGTTCTTTTTCAAGTTTTAGAAGGTAGTTTTCAAGTTTTTCACGTAAGAAAATATTTTTAAGAAAGAAGTGGTTTTCAGAAGACTATTGGTATTTTTCAAGCTTCAATAGCTCATTAAAGACCACATCATCATCCTTGAAGGCTCTAGATCATAATATTAGGGATGCATTCATATTTTTAAAGATCTCAAATTTACTAAGTATGGTATCCCAATTTAAGATATCCATGTAAATATTAAATTGCTATAGAAAGTTGCATATATTTAATTCATTTTAAAGAAGCCTCCAAAATTCTAACATAGTTTTCAAGAACTCCTACATAATAGTAAAATAAATTAAAGGTTACTATTAAATAACGAAAAGATAATCTATAAATAACTCCAAGACAATTATCAAGAACTTCAAGATAATTTTCAATAAATTCAAAAGTTTTTAAAATAAATTCCAAGGTGTTTTCAATAAATTCAAGGATAATTTTCAAGACAAATAAATTAAAATTATTTTCGAGAATAACTAGTTTAAATCTTTCAAACAAGTTTTTCAAAAAAAATCTAATTATTTTTCAAGAAATATATGTTAAATCACAGTTAGAAGAAAAGGTTAAATGCATTTCCAAAATTTTAAAACTATTTTAAAGAATTCTAAAATATTTTTCATTAAATGTTTTCAAAAAATATGAAATTGGTTTAGCTACTTCAATGTGGTTTCAATAAAATCAAGAAAATCAAAGATGATTTTCAAGAAAATTAAGAAATCTCCAAACTCTAATTAAAATTATAATGTTATTGTATTTTTTGAGAATTTTTTTTTTAAATTTTTAAATAGCTCAAAAATACATATAAAGGTTGTTACTTTAAATTTGGCCTAATTTACATTGTTATTTTTTTAAAAGTTAGACCTAGAGACTTTGACTTATCACTCTTTTCTCCATCTTTGTCAAATCCTATTTATTTAAGAAGTTTTTAGTTTTCATCTAATTAATTTAATTTATATTTATCTATTTTCATGTTTTAATGTCTACATCAACATTAACATGAATAAAATATGAAATTCAAGGCATTACACTAGTCTTTATGGTAGTTTTAAAATATGAGAACAACATGGACACAAACCTTAGACGCATCAACATATAATAGTTATGTGATAAAATCAAATTTGAGGGAAAAAATGTATTCATGAGGTGAATTTATAAATATGTATTACCTCAAGATACAAACTTTCATGTTACATTATAGTGTCTTAAATTTTTAATTGTATGTGCAGAACATTATAATCTTAAAAAGTGAAGAGTATTCAATTTCAATAATGGGCCAATTCTCTTGATCATTTTTTAATACATTAAAGACACTTTTAGAATCATGGATTATTAAAAACACATTTAGATAAACAAAATATTATTATAATATATGAGAAGAGGATCCACTCAAATGATCCAAATTCATGAATTACAATTAGATGGCCATAAAATATGGGAAAATCAAGATATTTTTTAAATAATTGCCAAGAAGTGACTTTTACAAGGAAACGACTGACATCATCACTCTCCTCAGTTGGTTATTTGGAAGCCCATCACCATATTACTTCCAATCATGAATATATGAGTTTAAGTTTATTATCCTTCACAATAAATAATCCATTGATTAATCAACAATCATAAGTGATGTTATGCAAAAACAACTCTTGAATGTGAAAATAATAGGTCATTTCTACATCACCTTGTAGCTTGTATTCAATGTAGTTAGAACAAAAATCATAGAATGCCTATAGACCAATGGAGTTATGGCTCAAAGACCAAAAAATATTATATCAATTATATCTTTATATCGAGACGAAATCTAGTGTGAAATGCTTTTGGTGAGTGAACAACATGTTCGTCTTTGACATGATCAAAATACAAGAACATGATCCCAATAAGAGATTCTAATTGCAAGTAAAGGATACAATCACTAAATGGGGATGTTTCTTTATTCAATTCCATAAGTTATCCTAAATTATAGTTGGTAGATTTAATTTCATTATTTATAAGTTGCCAAAGTATGTAATTGATTAATGGGATCTAATGGAACTACATTATTAAACCATTTATTGAGAGAAAATCATAAGACTATTGTTTATTTACCAATTTAAATTGAGAAATATAAATGTACTTCATCTCAAAAAAATGATTAATGGACACCAAAATGGCCATGGTGACCTTTCACCCATTCATCACAACATGGGAATTGGACATTAGAGGATTTATTAAAGGTAGTTTGGTGGAAAAGTACAAGCATCAACCATAAATTGGAGAATATTTTGAAGATTGTAAAGATGATAGTAATTTACATCGTGGAGATTATTGTGAAATAGTTTGAAGGTAGATAATTTATTTTAATATAAAAAGTGTACCTATAAGAGTCATAGATGAAAAGAAAAACATGATTTATATTTCCTATAACAATATTATCTTAAAACATATTCCTATCAATCGATTGGTATTGATGGGAAGCAATGTCAATGAAACATAGAATTAAAAAGATCATATAATGTAGTCTTTTTGGATACAAAAATGAAACAATAATGTTTTACAATGAAAAATAATAAAACTCAAATTCACTAATCATCTAAAACCATTCTGATGAAAAAATCCTAATGCAAAAAAAGAGATCAAACTTTTGAAGGCCGTAACTTTCGATCCATAGCTCTTTTTGAGCCCATATTAATGCCAAAAGGACCATCTCAAAAAAATTATTATGAGCATAACTTTTCATTCCAGTTATGGGATTTTTTTAATTTCTCAAAGGCCATACATAACCATCTAAGGGCCATAAATTATCATTTAATAGTATTTTCTAAAATTTGAAATTGTCTATTTTTGCAACTAGACTTAAACTTTAGTTGCAATTTGTTCAATAGGTTAATTTTAGAGTTTTTTTTTTTTAATATATATATACTTTTTTAGAGTTATGTGTGCTTACATGTAAAACATAGTAAAAATAACATCTATGAGAAATAACAAGTTGAGTTTTATTTATTTTTAGAGTTCTAAATTTTGTATGTCAACAACAAAATTCTAAGATAAGGCTTATTTATACATGGTTTTTAATTATTTGAATTATTCAATATGAATAAATATTGGTTATTGCTCAAAATATTTACCTATTGGAATTTTATTCGTCTTAATAGTATTTTGGTTCATTATATGGTATCATAACAAGTCCAAATCTTGGACATATAAGAGATGGTCAAAATATGAGGATGAATTGCTCAAATCAACCAAACTATGTAAGAGATGAAAAGGAAATTAGAATTATTAGTATATATCATTAAAAATCAAATACAATGGAGTGGATAAGATGATGAAGAAGATGGCATAAATCATGAGTAATAATTTTTACAAGAGGAGAAACAAGAATAGCCACCAAAAATATAAGTGACGATGCTTATAGATTTAGAAGGAAGGAACCAAGGTTGACATTCCATATTATGGAGGAAGTTTAAAACTAGAGGAGTTGATATATTAGATAAATAGAATGGTTAATCTTTTCGAATAGAGAACTATGAGAGAAGATATGAAGGTAAAGTTTGCGTGCATGAAACTAAAAGGTTGTGCAATGATTTGGTGGGATCACCTATAGAAAGAAAGATATAAAAAAGGAAAAGAGAAGATCAACTCATGGAAATATATGGAGAATAACCTAAGGGATAAATTTATTCCTATGGATTATGCACAAACACTATATAGAATATTTCAATATTTGACACAAAAGGATCACAACATACAAGAGTATACATATGATTTTTACAAGATTTACATACAAGTGGGTCTTGATAAAATAGAAGAGAATATGGCCTCAATGTATGTGAATTTTTTAAAGTAATATATTTAAGATTAATTAACCATTCATATAATACTTTTCATGAAAGAAGCTTATTAGTTAAGTTGGAAGGTAGAAGAAAAACAAAATAGATAGAATTTCGTAAGAATAGCTACTAGGCCAAGGGATTCTAATAAGAGGATATGGTGGATTTAATAAAAATAAAGGTGGGTATAATACCAATAGATGATAATAATCACATGGTATATAAAAATAAGAAGATAATAGACAAGGGTTTCAATACTAGTAATTATGAAGAGGATTTTAGGGAGGATGAAGTTATGGTGGTGGTAAAGGATGGTTTCTAAATCAACACAAGTCTTATATTTGTTATATATGTGAATAAGAAGGCCATAGAGAATTTTAGTATCCATACTACCAAGATAAATAAGGGAGTTAAGAGGATCACCCAAGAGTGAATTTAACTGAAGTTGAATGAAAGAGCAAAATACTAAAGTTACAACAACAAATATTGGAGAAAATTTCATGATGAGAATAATAATGATTTCTTCAAAAAAAGAACATGTGTAGAATAGATAAGGTGGTGATTTATGGTTGTAAAAAATTATATTTCAAATAAGGTGTACTTAAACATATAATATATGTAAAGTATTTATAGAATATGGTAGTTTTGAAAATATGGTTTCTAAAGATATGATTGAGAGACTAGGTTTGCAGTGTGAACAATATCATAATCCTTAATGGATTTTATGGTTTAAATTTTTTGAATGAATTTACAATAGCTAAAATGTGTTTGATAAACTTTTAAATAGGTAAATCTTATAATTTGATGAAAGATGGTGTGATATTATACCAATGGATGCATTCCATGTATTATTGGGAAGGCCATGGTTGTTTGATAGAAAAGTAGTTCATTATGGAGCAAAGAACACATATAGTTTTTGCAAAGGTGGTATGAAGGTAGTTTTTTTACCTCTTAACTAAGAAGGTCAAGTTAAAATCATGATGACTATAAAAGAATTGATCAAAGACATGAAGATGACAATTTATTTTTATGCATTGGTAGCGAAGAGAGTAGACACATAAGTGGTGAAAATACTAGCATAAGAAGCAACACTCAAATAATTTTCATATGTTATACCTAATGAGTTACTAGATGGTTTACCACCAAAGAGATATATTCATCATCATATTTATTTGATTCTAGGATCACCTCTATCTAATCAAGTAGCTTATAGGATGAGTCTAACAAATCATGAAACATTAAAAAAGTATTGTAATGAATTGTTGAGGAAGGATGTAATAAGGGAGAGGATGGGACCTTGAGAAACACTAGCATCGATAACTACAAATAAACATGGAGGGTGGAGGATATGTGTGGATAATAGATTAATTAATAAAACTATAATTAATTATATATTTTATATTCCTCATTTAGACAATATGATAGATGTTCTTATAGGAGAAAAATATTTTACCAAGACTAATATAAGGAATGATTGATATCATATTCAAATTCATGAAGGAGATGAAAGGAAAATAAAACTCACGAGTACATATGGTTTATATGAGTGGATGGCGATACCATTTGGTTTATCTAATGCACATAACACATTTATGAGGATGATTGACATAGTGATATGATAATATAGTGGTATGTTTGTGGTGGTTTATTTTGATGATATTTTAATATTCAGTAAGAGTAAACAAGAGAACTTACAACATTTGTGTATGGTATTAGAATTTTTAAGAGAAGAGAAGCTCTATGCAAATTTGAAGAAGCACATGTTTATGTAGAATAGTTTGGTATTTTTGGAATGTATAGTTTCAACAGATGGTGTATGAATGGATTAAGAAAAATTATATGAAATTATTGATTGGTGTATCCTAGAAAGCATCACAAAGGTATGAAGTTTGCATTGTTTAACAATTTTTTATATAACATTTATTAAGAGTTTTAATAGTCTTATTTCACCAATAACAAATTGTATGAGAGGAAAAAAAATTCATAGACAAGGGAAGAAACAAAAAGCTTTGAGTTGTTGAAGAACAAAATTACATAAAAACATATTTTATCATTACTATATTTCAAAAAAAATATTTGAAGTTGATTTTGATGCTTTATTTGTTTAAATTGGTGTTTTTTTAAGTCAAGAAGGAAATCCAATAACATATTTTAATATTAAATTGAATGACGTAAGAACAAAATATTGTACGTATTATGTGGAATTCTATGCCATTGTACAAGCATTAAGATATTGGATGCATTTCCTAGCGCCTAAAGAGTTTATCCTATTTATTGATCATGAAGCTTTGAAGTATGTGAACACTCAAAAGAAGTTAAATAGTAGACATATAAAGTGGGTGTCTTTCTTGTAGGTTTATAATTTTGTGTTGAAGAACAAATTAGGAAAATAGAATTAGGTAGATGATGCTTTGAGTAGGTGAGTGGGATTGATAACTACTATGGTGACTGAAGTAGTTGTATTTGAATTTATTAAATAATTATATGATATTGATCCATATTTTGGCAAGATAGGTTAGCAATGTAGGAATCCATTATCAGGTGATACACATAATTTTTATAAATATTATATTATGTAGGATGGTGATCTTTTCAAAGGGAAATAATAATGTACTCCAATTGGGTCTCTATGAGACAATATTATAAGAGTACATACTAGTTGTTTGATTAGACATTTTGGTCAGACAAAGACAATAGCTTAGGTGGAGGAGAATTATTTTTATCCAAATATGAAAAGAGATGTGACAAGATATGTTTCAAGGTGCTAGATATGTCACGTGGCTAAAGGACATGCATAAAAGACATGATTATACCTATCATTACTACTTCCTAGAGGACCATCGATAGATTTGAGTATGGATTTTATGTTGGAAATATTGAACACATAGAGAGATAATTATTCGTGTTTTATTCTTTTAGAAAGGTTTTCTAAGATGGTTCATTTTATTGCATGTAATAAAACCAATGATGCCACTAGAATTTCAGAAATATTTTTTAAGGATATTGTGAGATTTCATTGTGTTTAAAAAACCATTACATCAAATAGGGACAATTTCTTTTAGTACTTTGTGGAGGAAGAGGGGGACAAATCTACAATTCACAAGTGCATACCACCCCCAATGAGGTGGATAGACAAAAGTTGTAAGTAGAAGCTTGGGAAATTGATTGAGATGCATAGTTAGAGAGAAGCCCAAGAAATGGGAATTGGCTTTACCACAAGCTAATTCATCATGTAATAGTTTAGTAAAATGATCAATAGGTAAATTGAAATTTTAGATTATTTATGGGAGAAATCCTATGAGTGTTTTAGATTTTTTAGAGTTATAAATTATAGAATATGTTAGTGTTGATGCAGAAGCATTTGGATAATATATATACAATAAGAAGTAAGAATAAAATTTCAAGATTTTAATGAGAAGTATAAAGAAATAATAGATGTCAAAAGAACCTTAAAAATATTTGAGGGATATTTATTGATGGTGTTTACTTGAGGAAATAAATATTTACGAATGACACATATAACAAGTTTAAGTATAAAAAATTTGACAATGAAGAATTGTGAATAAAATCAATGATAATGCTTATGAGGTGAGTTTACCACATAATTTTTATATCTCTATAGTATTTAATATTTCAGATTTACATGATTTTCATGGATAAACTAGTGAAGGTGAATAAGATAAAGAAGAAGTCTGGAAGAAATAAGTGCCAAAAAAGAAGAAATAAAAAAATAGTATAGGTTCTAGATAAGAAAATAATAAACACAAGGAAAGGAAGTTATGATATGTGTTTGTACTATGGGAAGGATTACATCAAGAAGAAAACACTTGGATTATAGAATGGGAACAAAATAATATGGATAAAAAAATTAGTAATAATACAATCAAAGGAACTCATAGAAGTTAATTTGTTTTCAACCAAAGGAGAATGATGTAGAAAAAGAGGCCAAAATTTTTTAGGACATAACTTGTTATCGATAGTTCCATTTGAGCCTATCTTCATGCCAAAGTGATTGTCTCAAAAAGTTTAATGATTCCATAATATGCCCTCCTAGTTACTGGATGTTTTCCATATTTTTTGGACGATATATGTGATAATCTAAGCATAGTAAATTATCATTTAATATTAGTTTTGGTTTTTTTTTTATAAATTTATAAATTATCTATTTTGTAATTGGACATAAAATTTACTTAAAATTTGTCTGATAGGTTAATTTTAGATTTTGGTTTATTTTGGAGACTTTTAAAGATGTGCACACATGCATGAAAAAATTAATAAAATAGCATCTACTTAAAATAGCAGGTCATGTTTTATTTATTTTTAGAGTTACTAATTTTACATGTCAACTCCAATTATGAGTTGAGACTTATTTATGCAGGGATTGTAATTATTTTAATTATTTAATATGAATTAATATTGGTTATTATTTATAAACTTAGCCTAGTGTATTTTTATTTTTCTTGATAGTATTTTTTTCATTAATTCACTAATCTTACAAGATCATAAAAAAATTCTACAGAAAGACCTTCACTTATAATCAACACCATAGAGGTAATTGATAATATAAATTTCTTAATCAAGGAAAATGATCCATAAGATACTCAAAATTTTATTAATATTCAAATAAAAATGGATGACTAATGGAAAGAGTGAACATTACATAAATCTCACAATCTAGTTTATCTCCATCTATTCTTTTGAGCCCTAAGTTTCATGGATTGATTACTGATACTACTCTAGAATATATAGCCTTTTAGATCAATCAATCCCCAATTTTCATCTCCTTATATTCTCCTAGAATTTCAAAAAAATCAAAAACTACTCAAATTATATCAATTATAATTCAATCACTTACAATTCAAACAAATTTAAGTTCATTTAGTAGTCTAGAGTGATCCTCATGTTATTTGCACATTGACATAGTTACGAATTCATTAAAAATATAATAAGATTTGTCCAACTAATCATTTTTTTACTTTAAATCAATCACTTCCTTGTAAAATCCTCCTCCTCTAATGAATCCCATAGTTATTTTGAAATTCACCATGAATGAACAAGAAATAATATTTACATAGATTACCATACCGACTATCGATAAAAATAAATTAAGCATGTCAATTAAAGACTATCAAATTTATAAAGTGTCATTTATAATACAAACAAAGAGGGAGATAAATCAAATGAAAAATAATCATTGAATTTAATAAATCAATGCCTGAACAAGTACCAATTTCGAGAAACATGATATGAGGAGGAAAATAAGTAATTAGTGGGATATGTTCAACATCCTTTGGTTCTAGTACATTCATCGATCATATCAATAGATACAAACATGATTAAATTATTGATAAAAAATAGGAACATGACTAGAGTGATGAAGATGTAATCATAAAGTATGTTGGTTCATGGATTAAACCTAATCAATGAAATTATGAGGATATTTGATAAGATACAAATAGTACTAAATCCAATTATAGGGTTTGAGTCAGAGCTTACTTGGGAGATATCATTCATTGAATAAATATTACCATATTTTTATAACATGATCATTTTAGGTTAATCTCCACTTGTCATTGATCTCATTCTCAAGAATCAATGTCATGGTCTTCATGTCAAGTGGTCCAATGTTATCAACTTTTGAAGATAGATGCTCAATAATGAAAAAGTGAAACTTTGAAGAATAAAGGATAGAGTAAATGCTATTATATATTTATTAATTCAATAAATGAAATTAAATTTCATTAATGTTAATAAAAAAGTTAATTCAACAATGTGACTCAAAGAACAACTACAAAATTTTGTCAAGAATGAATTTTTTTCATCTTTATGTTTTAATGTTTCCTCTATTATGAAGTTTAGTAAAATTTAAATCCTATTTGATAAAGTATAAAATAATCTAACTAAATACTATCTCATTCTTAAGCTCATTTCTGAAGTTCATATGTCTTTGAGGTTTGTTTCATAACCCAATAATTCATATAAGCTGAAGACAATAATATGGCACTTACATGTTTTAGGAAACTCTAATCCTCAAAGAATGAACATACAAAGATGTAATCAATCCTAACAATAGATTTATTTTGATACAACTAGGACAATAAAAATTGACTATTAATTAGTTAGATAAAATTAGATACTTTTGGATGTTAGTGAATCCTAAAGCCCACTTTTATTTCACCAGTAAATGCATCACGTAAAAAACTCACAAGCTTAATCTGGTCCCACTTTGTTCAACCATGAGTTATTTAATAAAGTTAATTTTATTTTATAAACTCAATTTATTTTATAAGGTGATTTGTTTTATTAATAAAATCAATGTTGTAATAAATGAACATTTTCTTTTTCACATAAGTCACTTTCTAGGTCCTATTTTCTTATAAAACCTAAACTAAATTTAATAAATACCTTTAGAAGTTATAAAAATAGTTATTGGATAATTTTGAAGGACTTTTTGATAGGTAAAAGGAGTTTTGTCAAGATTGGAAGATAATAAGTTGCATGTAAAACATATTTAAGAGTCAATACAATACAAAAAGGATTTGTCAGACTTTGTGCCTCATGCGTACTTGGAATGGTATGAATTCGTGTGTTTTTTTGTTATTATATTTCATATTTGAATTTGTAAAATACTATACTATTGTTAGATATTAATTCATTAAAACATTTATTGTATAATTCTACTTAATTTTACATTAAATGTTTGTATTTGAGAAGCCTTTGAGATATTGAAAAGAAATTTGATAATTGTTTCATAAGGAACTACTAAGTTGTTGCATGTATTTTAAGTCATTGATTTTTTTTGGTGGTCTTACCTTATTCATATGTCTAAGATATGTCTTTTCTATCTCATTTTAATGATAAAGGTTTACTTATCTAAAAGCTTCATTCGCTGGGTGTTTGTGGCCATTTTCTATGTTTAATCAACTAAGATCATCCTATTCAATCTATGCCACTTATTTTCTTTCTTTTTCCTTATCATTTTTCATTTGTATTTTTTATTCTCACCTTCCCATAATTTTATTTTAAAAGTATGAAGCCCTTCAAAAATAATATTTCTATTATAAATAATTTACTTATTTTTTTGTATTTTTATTTTTAATAAAGGTAACTGCACCTTCTAATAGGAGGACTTTGTCCTATGACTGTTGACCAAACCTCCCTAATTTGTCTTCTTGACAAATTATTTAGGAAATAAAACATCAATAAATGATGAAGTTTAAAAGTATTATGTGTACATAGAAGCCATCCCAATCAAAACTCAATGTTTAGACTTTTTAAATAAAAATAATATAATAAAACATAACTAAATATGGGGAAATAATAAAGCCATTAAATATATTAAGAAATAGAGAGATGTGTTGAATATTCATAATTTTTTTCCTTCAATCAAACACATTAATCAATTTATTTATAATAAAATTAAATTCAAAGACTAACCTACATTTGATGTTAGTGAATTGATCCCTTGACCACATCATTATCCTAGAATATGAACGGTTAATCCTCTTATAAAGGAAACCATCTTTATAGATTAAAAATACATTTCTCAATACAAAAATGAAATAAATCAAAATTTATCAATCATAAAAACAAACTAATTGAAAAAATACTTTAAAAGAAAATCAACATACATTCTTTCAATCTCACACAATGGTGAAAACTCAGTACAGAAAGAATGCTTACCTACACAAGAGTAATGATCTCAATGTGATATAAAACTTTCTCTCATATATTATGACCTTAGGTATAAACTGAATTTTTTCATACATATGTCATATGTTTTTAATGGCATCATTTTTTTAGATTAATAACATATCAAGTGAGCCATTATATCCTTATGCATGCATTTAAATCTAGAATAAGGATATTAATAACATCTAATGCAATAATTAAAAAATATATATAAATAATTTAACATCAAATTAAAATTTACTAAATTCATTGATTTGATTTATTTATCCCTCACTTTAATATATTTGTCATCGCATTAACTGTAGCCACTAATGTCTAACACATATAGGATGCAAGTGAATGTAGACTATCAATCAAGTATAGAATATAAAACTAAATCTAATAAGTGCATTGACTATAGGTGTAATGAATGTTGATATTACTGAACATGAAATATAAATATATATTACAATGAACATTTTTATTAGTGCTAAATTTTGTTTTAAAATTTACTTTATTTCAAATTTCCTGATAGTATCAAATACATATTAATTTTATTAGGAGTGATTCAAATTTATCCACACCCAAACTAAAATGTGTCATGCATACTAATATTTAACATTTAAGTTTCATACACTACTTTTTCATACTAGATTTTAATGCCAGCATAATTTTAAATTCCTCCCACACATAATTCCAAATATTAATTGTAACTTCCAAATCTCCAAATAGATAAAATATTATTAAAGGATGGTAAAGTGGGTGCATCGTTTCATAGGGGACATATTTCCACATGTACAACAGATTTTTTTTCATACAAGAGAGGACGTGTCACCCAATACTTCTCATCTTCCTAATGAAACAATCTATAACTATGATAACAAGATATTATATTAAAGAAATAATATCTTTGGAAAAAACTATGTAGTATTTCATTAATCCATCCACATTTCAAGTAGAAAAAAATAAGAAATTATATTATTAAGTGAAATAAATAAAATTAAATGCACTAATGTTATTTCTAATAATGACATTCTTTCTGATAAAAGTTTTTATATAGTACACATTTCACATTGAAGATGTCCTTCATTAATAAAAATTGAAAGTGAAACTTACGCACCATTTAATATTCAACCCACATTTTAATAGAGACATTTAAAATTTCTTTACAAGAATAAAAATTATGTAGCTAAGAGATAAAGATGTGGTAAAAAACAATGTTACTTCATAGGTTGAAACTAATTAATGTCATCATGAGGATATTTGATAAGATTCAAATAAGATTAAATCCACTAATATGATTTGAATCAAAGTTTAGTTGGGAGATGTCATTCATTGAATCAATATTTTCATATTTTAATGAGATGATCTATTTGGGTTTCTCTTCAATTTTCATTGATAGAATTATCAAGATTCAACTTCATGGTCTTCATGTCAAGTAGTCCAATGCTATCAACTTCTTAAGATATATGATCAATAAATAAAAAATGAAACTTGATAGCATAAAAGAGAGAGGCAATGATATTCTATCCAACATCCATAAATTCATTAAATAAATCAAATGCGATATCATTCATGGTAAGAACAAAGTCAATGCAATAATGTGACTCAAATAAAAACTACCAAATTTGGGCAGGAATGAATCTTCTACATCTTTAGGTTCTAATTTTTCCTCTATTACGAAGTTCAACAAACTTCAAATCCTATTTGAAGAAATAGAAAAGAAGCTAACTAGATACTATCTCGTTCATGAGCTCATTTATGAAGTGCAAATGTCTGTGAAGTTTTTTTCATAATCCAATAATTTGTTGAAGAGGAACACATCAATAAGGCACTCTAGTGTTTTAGGAAACTCTGAGCCTCATTGAATGAACATACAAAGATGTGATCTAGTCTAATAACACATGTTTATTTTGATAGAACTAGGATAGACAAATTGGTTATTAGTTAATAGAATAAAACTAGATAGTGTTTGTTGTTAGTGAAGCGTAGATCCTACTTTTGTTTCTTCAATAAGTAGACCATGTAAAAAAAAATCACAAGCTTGAAAGGGTTCCACTTTTCCAAACATGGGTTGCTTAATTTTTTTATTTATTTTTTTATAAAGTCAATTTGTTAAATATAAAGTTACCTTAATTTTCAAGTTACTTTATTTTATTAATAAAAGTGATGATGTAATAAATGAACCTTTTATTTTTTATAAGTCACATTCTAGGTCCAATTTTCTTATAAAACCCAATCAAACTTTTATAACTATATTGATAAGTTATAAAAAATAGTTATGGGGTCATTTTTAAGGACTTTTTGATAGGAGAAAGATATTTTGGAAAGATAGGAAGTTGCATATACAATCTCTTAAAGAATCAATACATAAAGGATTTGTAGAATTTTATGTCTAAAGATTACTTGGAATAATATAAATGCATGCATTATTCTATTTTTATATTTATTATTTAAATTTTTTAAAATAATAAATTATTTTTAAATATTAATGCATGCAAAATTTTATTAAATAAATCCATTTAACTTTGCGTTAAAGGTTTTGTATTTGAGAAGCCATTGAAAAATTGAAAACAAATTTGATAGTTGTTTTCATAAGGAAATATGACGTTGGTGCATGCATTTTATGTCATTAAATTTATTTGTTGTTTGTACCATATTCACATGTCTAATATATGTCTTTCCTATCTCATTTGAATGATAAATGTTTTCTTTTTTGAAATCTTCATTGTCTACGTGTTTGTGGCCATTTTATGTGTTTAATTAGCTAAGATCATCCTATTCCATCTACGTTACTTATTTTCCTTATCCCTTCCTTATCCCTTTTCATTTATATTATTTTTACCTCACCTTCCCATACCTTTAGGTTAAAATTATGAACCCCCACAAAAAATAGTATTTCTATTTTAAATAATTTACTTTTTATGGTATGTTTGTTTTCAATACATGTAACTCCACTGGCTAATAGGAAAGGGACTCTATCCCATGACTGTTGACTAAAACTCCCTAATTTATCTTTTTGATAGATTATTCATCCAAAATAACTATATTAAATGATGAATTTTAAAATTATTATGCATATATAGAATCCATCCTAATCAAAACACAAAGTTGAGACTTCCTAAAGAAAAAACAATACAATAAAGCTTAACTAAATATGGTAAAATAGTAAGGAAATTAATTATATTAATAAATATAGAGATTTATGAAGTATTCATAATTTTATTCCTTCAATAAAACACATATCTTTGATTGACATATAATAAAAGGTAAATGAAAAGACCAACCTCAATCTGATGTTAGTAAATTGATCCCTTGATTACGTCATTATCCTAGAATCTGAACAATTAATCTTCTTGTAAATGAAAACATCCTTATAGAGTAAAAATGAAATTATTAATACAAAAAAATAAATAAATCAACATTTATCTATCATGAAAAGAAACTAATGGGAAAAAACACTAAAAAATAAAAGCAAAACACATTTTTTTGATCTCAAGAAATGGTGAAAACCCACTACAAAAAGAAGGCTTATCTACACAAGAAAAATAATCTCAACATGATATCAAACTTGTTTTCATAGATTATGCTTTCAAGTATAGAATACAATTTTTCATACAGACATGATATATTATTAATACTATTGATTGTTTGGATTAATAACACATCAAGTGAGCCTCTATATCTTTATACACATATTTAAATCTAGCTTAAGGATATTAATAAAATCTAATGCAAGGATTTAAATTTCTACATAACTAAGTTACCATCAACATAAAATGTAAAAATATTATTGATTCAATTTATTGATTCCTCACTTTTTTTATATTTTTTATCGCATCAACGGTAGCCACTGATCTACCATAGATATAGGACGTAAGTGAATTTGATCATTTCTATCTTTTGAAAGTGAAAGTAAATTTTCAATCAAGTATAGAATAAAAATATCAATTTAATAATTATATTTCCTATTGGTGTAATTAATATTAATATTAGTGCCCATGAAAGAGAAACATATACTACAACGAACATTATTACTAGTATCACATTTTATTTGAAATTTTATTTTTGATTTTAGATCTCATGATCATATCAAATACCTATTAATTTCAATATGATTGATTCAATATTATCCTTACCCAAATTAAAATGTGGCATACATATTACCATTAAACATTCATGATGTACCAACCATTTTTTTCATGCTAGATTTGAACTCTAACATAATTTTAAATTCCACTCACCTAGAATTCCAAATATCATATGTAACATCCAAATCCATAAATACATACAATACTCTTAAAGATTAATGAATTTGATGCAAGGCCATATTTACACATGTATAATATCTTTGTGTTCATATGAAAGAGGATGTACCACTCAATGCATCTCATCTTCCCAATGAAAGAATCGGTGACTATGAATACTAGACATTCTATTAAAGAAATAATATTTTTGGAAAAAAATGTGTAGCATTTAATTAATCCATCCACATTTTTAATAGCATGTTAGTTCCCAATTATACACCTCTTTTTCTTAGCCTTACACACTTGAAAAAAATAACAAACAAAGATGAAAAACCTACTGATATGTTGTTATAGTCGGGGGAACATTTGGCATCAAGAATAGATTGACCAAAGCAAATTACTGGGAGGCATTGACAAAGGGTATGGTCATCTCCCTACTACTTCTGGGTCTACCTAAACCAAGGTGAGAGGACCTAAGGGGTATCCTTCTAACATGGATTGATTCTACAATTCAACTTCCATGGGGTTTTTTGGCATAAAGAAAAAAATATATGACTAGGGCACATCAAAACTTATTGACTCCACCTGGGAAGGGTTATCACATGTGAGGATCAAATTCTCTAGTTCAAATATAAGCTACTAAAGATACATGGGTATATGAGTGCAATCTTGATTCTAAATAATCTTTAACAATAGGTGTCAAATGGAAAATTATAACACTATGATTCAAGGCATAAAATGCAAACACATGTTATGTAGACAAGATTCTACGCATCTACAAGGAAAATAACACTTAATATATGCAAAGGGTGTATTATTTATAGGTTAGGATAGGTTAGATAATTGTAAAAAAAGGGTGGTTTTCTGGTGGCTTTCAAATAATAGGATATCTTTCAGTATTCATGACAACACTCCTTAGCAAAGATGTAGAAAAAATCATACACAAGCTAATGGAAAATACCAAATGATCCTTGAAATACTAGAACATACACTTCAATTAAAATTTCAAACACTTTTCCTTGTAAAATAAATAAACTCAAGGTGTGCTAAAAAGACATTCAACAACATATTTTCAAGTTAAAATATAGAAAGGGTTTATAATCTAGAAATATGCTCAAAATGATAGCCAATAATGAATGTTGTACCAAATGTCCAATTAACATAACTTTCAAAACACATTTTTACACTTCACCAATAGGAAATAATAGAGAACACAATTTTTTTCATTAACTTGAAAAGATATCTTAGATACATCAATTTTTCAAAATGTTTCATGGGGACAAGCATGGTGAGTTTGATCCATTTTGCTCAATCAAGACATATTAAAAATTCTCTCAAAGCTTGTTAATGGTTATACATTTGTAACCACCTTAGCAAAGGAGATAATGTCT
This sequence comes from Torreya grandis, assembly GCA_037957365.1. NCBI lineage: Eukaryota > Viridiplantae > Streptophyta > Pinopsida > Cupressales > Taxaceae > Torreya > Torreya grandis. The sequence goes on from JARHVA010001360.1 coordinate 3,223,166, forward strand.
ACACAGAACAATGTATCCCAAAATTTCTTGAAAGAGCCTAGACTTAGGAAAAACAAAGACCAATAATAACAACCTTAGAATAGAGGACAAACCCTCTAGTTATACATTTTTTACACCCATTTTCAATCCAATAATGGGGATTGGATTTTGAAAATTTTAAAAATTACATTCAACACCCCAAATTCTTGCCAAGATGCTCCTAGCTGGAAAATACCCTTTTCCACTCTTAGAATATTCATTATTTTGCAAGGAAAAGTATTGTTCCAACTGAATCTACAATTATTGATGAATATTTGTAACAACCATTTATTCTCCTTGGATAAAAATTCATTTTGATTGAGTTGGAAAAAGACTATTCATGGTGGAGGCTAAGAAAATCTCTTATATTCGTGTGCAACTGCCTAGAGATGCCTTTGACCACTTTCTTGCATAGCTGGAACCTTATTGATAGCTTCCCTTCACATTATTTGTGACATAAAACAACCCTAATTTTGAAATGATGGAATTTCATCACTTCATACAAATGGCCATTTGTAAAATATCCTTTGGAAAGGCACACCTTGAATTTTCAAACCTATAATATTATCCATGAAGTGCTTAAAAAATCAAAGTAATGAAAAATGCAAAAAACTTAGGTCATTTTACCATTTTACTTTTTGGTTCCAACTTGATTTTTCACATTTCATAGTTTGTACTATTTCATTTTTCAATTTTTTTTTTTTGTTTTTTCCATATTTTCAAATGCAAAAATGCATTAATTTTCACTTTTTGATCTTTTGGAGAAAATCTAGTTACTTTTACACATTTGTTATTTTCCTTGTTTTGGGGAAATCTAACACCCAAAAATAGTTTTTAAATTTCCAAATTGTAGAATTACAATTCATAGTTATATTTCCCATGGAAATTTACCTTAGGTAGATGGGAATTCCAATTGAAATTTGCAGTTTTGCAACATTGCAAAACTATAAATTACAGTTAGGGTTCCGATTTCCATAAAAAATTCCTGTTAGGGAATCCATAACTCTAACTTTAAATTAAGAAATGGTAATTGGATATGTAATTTCTCACCTGAACTAAGGCCTCTTATTGACCACCATTGCTTTGGGGGTTTTGGAGATCTAGATACAATTTGTAGTTTGCATAATTGAAAAATGTAAAATTACTTTTCTCCTGCAATTCTCCTTGAAGCTCTTCTTGAGTTGACTTTTGTCCTAGAGCTTTGAATGGAAAATTTGGAAGAGTTGATATAAATTTGTGAATTTCATTTTACAAATTACTTTTTCCACACAAATTACTCAATTCCTACACCCTAGTCTAGTAGATGATAGTACTTGGACTTCTTGGCCCTTTAACTGGATAATTCTTCACACAATAATCTTTCTCTATTTTTGCATCATGCATATGGATCTTGAATAATTCACCAATGGAAACATGTATACTTTTATTTCATGGGAATTTTAAATAAACAAGATCCATAGCATTTTTACCCCTAATTTTCTTTATTGATGCAAACTTCGATGGAGGCTTTGAGTCTTGATTATTCCCACTATCCCCATTATCTGGTCTTTGTGCCCCTTTCTTCAATTTTTAGATAATGGCACTATATTTTCATTTGTGCATACTCTATTAGGTAAATATTAATGAGGAAGAATGATGATTTCTTTAATTCTCTATCAAGTTCAGCTACTTTAAGAAATCTCTTAATGAACATATAAGGGGTTGGTAAATCGAAATTGATTTGCAATAAATAAGTATTAAATAGAGGGATACATTGAATATATTTTGAAGAAAAGATAGATCAAAATCATGGGTGTATCTCATTTCTCTTTGATAAATTACTACCAGTAGTTGGATATTCCTCTACATTTTTGATGAATAATGATATCTTGCCCTGAAAATGAGAATCTGTGTGAGTTTGTGATCCACCACCAATCTCATTATTCATAAATATTTATATTGCAATAGTTATCCACCTTCTTAGGATTTCCTCATGAGTCATATATTTCAAGCAAAGGGGCCTTTGTCTCATTAGCATTATTAGAAACATGCTTTACAAATACTGAATGCATCAAATTAGAAAACCTTCTAACCAGTCTCAAAGGTCATTTATTGAATGCAAAGTAATGAATTGATCTCTTCAAATGCCACCCATCTTACTTAAGTGGGTTTTAAAAAATATATAATGAAGGACAAAATCATATAGCATAGATAACAAATTTAGAATCACCTATGGATTCACTCGGCTTACCTTCATCCTCCATCACATATACCTTCATAATTTTGACTAGATTGATAAGTAGGAAAATTAGTCTTGGCCATTTCAATGTCGATAAAACCATCCCTCACTATAATATGTGAGATACATGTAGATACTAGAAATTTGTACACCTACAATTCTAAATGTCAAAATTACCCTTGGACCTACCTAGGACCACCTTGGGACCAACCTACACCTTTGTGGGGCCTCACCAAACTAATTTGTACCTAGTTTTACCATGCTGAGTGAATTTGACCTTCAAGACCCTATTCCTATGGATGTTAACCATCAATAGTTAGGATCCACCTCTTAACAAAGAGCATGCAAGCTCTGCTAACCCATTTCTAAATATAGCCTTATCTAACTTGCATTGTAAGACTTTGACATGCATAAAGTATATTTATATGACCATTTACACCTTCACTTCCACCTCTTTCTTATTCCTATAAGAGAGAGAGAGGACTAGGAGGTCAAATGCATTTGCAATAATTATCAAGATCTTAGGCATCCAAGAGTTTTCTTTTGTAGGTTAATCAATGTTATCAAGCATCAACCATCTTATTGAGATCCAACTTGTTATTGCCTCTCAACCAAGTTCTCAGGTACCATTACTCTACCAGAATCAAGCCAGATTCCACCAATAAGCTAACTACATCAACCACCCCCCAACTAACTTTTAGTAAGATAAATACTTGTTTATCAACATTCAAATGGTTTAATTCTATTTCATAACCAATGTAGCCCTTTCCCAACTCCTAGAATCCACGTGTTATATCATGTCATTTAGAGGTTGATCAAAGCAAGAAATACATATTCAAACACCAATGGTCATACTCCAACCACCGATGTCAAGTATAACCATTGATGATCACCCCACCTATCAATGGTTACATATGGTAGAAAACCCAACAAGATAATTTGTCCTACTTATCCCCAAAACAATCTTGTTTTATGTGTTTCTAAGCTTTCACATGCCTCTTTTAGATTTTTTGAAGCATACCCCAACCCCATATCACTAGTATTAATTATTTTATCACTAATTGATCATTTTTAGTATATTTTCTTAACAAGCATTCTTGTGTTCAGTTTTAGTAATTTTCTTTAATTGATGCAAGTACCTTCTTTCTAGTTTTGTGAATTTCATTGTTTTAAATGTGTGGATTGATATCCCCTAAGGAAGCCCTCAATTTTGATATCCAGTTACTGCTAGGCATTCCACCCAAATATCTATCTAATGAACAAGTTTGCTTTAGTTATTTCTTATTTGCAGGTCGTCTTACCAAGCCAAAGAGGAGATCTTCATAATCTTCTAATTCAGTGTGCGCACAACCAAATAAGTTTTTCAACCACAACCATATAAAGTTTATTTTCTCTCTTCTTTATAACTTAAGTGAAAATTTATATGAAACATTTGGACATGTTCGATGGGTCCTAGATTCTTTAATTTTCTTGTCTTTTCATTTGTATTCTCTTCTCTCTATTTGTGCTCATAATTTAAACTAAAATTTATTTTGGCTTTTAAAATTAGCTGCATCTATTCCTTGATTTTAACACTAGTTCAATTTTAATTAAAGAACAATAATCTTATCATATCATCACTTTTATTGCACACACTACCTAAACCACTTTCATCAATCAAAAATCAAAATAATTTGAGATAAGGCTTGACTAGGATTTCATCACCTAGCGATCACCTAAATCATTCCCAGTGATCCTACTTGGATGTCATTACCAAGGGGAGAACCAACTAAACTTTTTGGTTGAGTATAAACTCTAGATATCAATATATATTGGCTAAGCCCCTGATACTCTTATCGCTGCAGGACCATGAAGTGAGGGGTAAGCCCTAAAACCAAGCCATGTATTGATTCTAATATAGATTCTTTTGAGCACCTTAACAACCAAAAAACATCCATATGTTTCTTCTATAGTACTTGATCTACAAGCCAATTTCTATCACACATTCTCATAAACTAAGGCATAAGCCAAAAGAGAGATTAAAAATAACCTCTAGGCTTAATGTAATTTATAGTGTGTGTCTTAATTTCCTTGATATTTATTTTGTCTTTTTATTGTTTGAGTGGTTAATTTGTACTTTTTGCCTTACCCTTTTTTTCTTGTATGGTTCTCACTCACAAACAATAAAGAGACCTAATAGAGAGGAACCCATAACTTAAATCAACCTCTTTTACCTCCTCATCTATGGAGTATGTCTTTGACGCAAAAGATTCACCTCTTCTATTAGAAATCCCTAATTTTCCTTAGGTATTTACCTAAGGAGACATGGATTTTACCACTTTTTAGATAATAATCCAGTTGCCCTTCAGCACTATCATAACACCTCATGTCACCATACCCCAGTTTTAACTCCAACTCAATATCCTCCTTATGGCATGCCATCCCACCTTATGAAGGGTATCCCTATTGTCATGATCACCACTCAATATTAGACCACCCAAAAATATTCATATATTAAACCCTTTTATGCCAAATCTGAAGACCAATCTATCTAACAAACCATTACCTTTACACCTTCTACCCCTACTAATGACTCCTCTACCTTGGAGACAACCAAAGAATTAACCATCATGTTCCACTTGTTGTTGGATCACCCACCACACACACTACCAACCTCCGCTCTATTAAACCTAACCCATTGGTTAGTACCCCTTTACCAAGATTAGGGGTATTTATCCCTTCTACTTCACCACCCATTAGCACAAAGGTCACTACCTCACCTCTTGTCACTAACCCAAATACCACCCATGCCCAATCTATAGGGACTCGTCAGTAGTTACCCATTGCACCCAATCTAGGATACATCCCTAATCCACAAGTGTATATACCCACTACCTAACCACCACCATCCACTTACCCTGCCCAACCTATAGCATCCACATTCCAATATGTGGTAGCTTCTCAACCACCAAACAATTACCAATAGGTTCCTCAACCTCAACCATAATATCAGTCCTATAATACTTTTGGCACACCACCTTAAACTAACCTAATGAAAATGCTCATGGATAAGGTGACCAACCTTGAGTCATCCATTTTAGGGCCTCATAACATCCTAACCTATGATCAGATTTGGAAAGAACCCATTCATCTTAGTATCCCCTTCAAACCTTACCTTTCTGAAATAGAGCTTCTGAAATTTATCAAATTTCAAATCAAGGAGGACCCCTAGCAACACCTTAGGGTTTTTAGGCATACATGTTACATGATATCTTATTATGATGCCCTTCTCTTACAAACCTTCCCCATGTCTTTATCTAGCCCAACACTTGACTGGTATAGTGCCCTCACCGATCATTTCATCTTTTCTTTCACCCAACTAACACAAGTCTTCTTTGATCAATTTATAATTAACATTTCCAAGAAGGTATCTATCACAAACCTCTATTATATGATTAAATTGATGATGATTCCACTATCAATTTTATTTCCCATTGGAGAAGCTTGATTAATCAGCTTTCATTTTCCTTGCCTAAATATGAACTTATAGAACTTTTTGCTTGAGCTTATGTCAAACATATATCTTCTACATTGTGTGTCCAAATATTCAAAAAAAATTAATGAGGATTTTACCATGGTACACAAACTAAAAACATGGACCATAGATGAGGGTAAATTGAAGTTATGAAATAAGAACTCTACCTTAAAGACCAATGAAATATCTTCCTCCAAACTAGGCAACCAAGCCAATATTGGAACTAAGACTAGGGGAAACATAAATGCCATCATCCTTAAAACTAACCCTCCACCTAATGTCAATCAATAAAATTCTCCCATTACCTCCAATAAAAGTACAAGGAACCCAAACCGAAGCAACCAAAAACAATTCACTCCACTTGGAGAATATTATACCTCAGTTATGGAGAAGCTACTAAAAGTTAACCTCATACAACTTCCACCCATGAAACCTCCCCAATAGTTTTATTCTTCTCATCTAGAACCTACTTCATACAATGATAATGACCTCTATTATTTTCATTGAGTAATTAGACACGACGTCAGTCGATGTAATACTTTCAAGAATGTTATTTAGATTATTATCGATAAAGGAGAACTTTGTTGGATAATCCCAATGCCCCTAAAAATCAAGATCCTAAGATTTTTAGGAAACCTTTTCCAAACCATGTCCCTATCAAAGCCAAGGACACAAAATCTAAATATTCTCATGATGCCCACATGCTCAATATGGTCCTTGATACACCTATCATCTAACCTACATGTTGTTCCCCTATTTCATCTACTAAGGTGGTGGAGTCACTTTCCCTTCTTTTAGAGGCTCAAATTGAGGAGGTTATTTTTTCCTTAACATTACTCATAGAGGATTCAAAATCATCAAGAACCCTTTTAGATATCCAACCCAAAAAAACAACCATTTCTAGCCCATCATCTCCCCTAACTACAAACCAAGACATAGCTATGGACATCATACCTAGGGAAGCAACTTTTTCACAATCACCCCTAATGAAGAAGCCACCTAACCAATCTTACCTCTCTTGATTGAGGAAATGGATGAGGCTATCAAACCTCCTCCTCAACCCATAGGTGTCTTCTCAACACCTGTTACCCTAGAGACTAGACTAGTATACAAACCTGTTTTAAAACTTGTTCAAAAGTTAGTATGGATACAAAACCAAACATGGATCAAACCACTTTTTGGAAATAGTTAGGGATTCCCTACATAAATAAAATTAAACCCTATAACATGCATCTAACCAACCAATCTATCATCTCTCCACCACCTCTTAAACCAATCTAAACTTCCACCAACCACTCACCTTCTTAGTCAACCAAAATAACCACCACATCACCAACCAAACCTTTGAAAACTCTCGGTGCCTTCCCTACTTAGAGTTTGGTCCACTCATACTTGAAAATGAACTTAACTTCACCTAATCCTATACCCATGCCTTGACCCACACCAACCAAGAGGATAAAAACATTTAAGGGATGCATGACTAAGACTCTACCTCCCTCTACCTTTCCCTCTATTTTAGGTCGTCACCATTCCCCTTTGCTTAAAAAACAACCCTCTTTTGACATATGTCACCCACTACCATTGATTACACTAACCCACTTATTATATGATGCATCGATCCTTCATAGATTACCAATAGTCAGACCATCAAACTTAGCCACCCCAACTACCAACAAGTCCAAACAAGAACCATCAAATAGAAACACCACCTTACCCAAACCATCTCTCACTAAACCTATTGCCACTAACATGCCCATCTGACCAACCCAAATCATGATCCCTAAACCTTTACTACCTCTAGTATAATACTATATGACCATTATTCAAATATTATCATAGACCTCTTGCCTCACATTACCTCCTATCAAACCTTTCAATCCTTTTGGTCTAAAGTTGGCCTAGTATGACAATTGTCAAATCTACACCTATCACAGGACACCTGGGCATGACATAGAAAATTACAAAGCTCTCCAAGCTATTATCCACCAAATCTATGATTGGGATGATCTTTTGGTAGATGGGCTTCCATCCATTCCTCCACTAATACACCCAACAACCAGTCACCAACCCATTCCAAATCCCCTACTATCACCTTAGAGTGACAGTGAATCTACCCAACCCCCCATCACACCTTTCACCTCTATCCATACCATTAATTTTGTCAAAAAATCATGAAAAATGGATAAAGGGAAGCCCAAAGTTTCCATTCCATGGACATACCCACCAACTCACCCTAAACCAAACTAGATCCAAACCTCCATGTTTGTAGCTAAGCCCAAATTTACCATCTTAGGCACCTCAAAGGTTAACCCTTATAAATCCATTAGGAGGGTCATTCTCAAATAAGATGAGCCTATATGAGATCATTTCCACCTTACCTCACCATCCTTAATCCATGATCAAGGCTATGTAAGCCATTAAAGTCAGATTGGGGAATCCTAACCTATAGAGGCCTTCATAGGTGCTCTCCAACTCTCCACCCTTGTTACCTTCAAGGACTTAGAGATACCTTCTATCCATCCCAAAGACTAAATCCCCCTCTATTTATTATATACCACATAAAAAAAACCCATATCAAATGGGTTATGATCGATGAGAGAGCTAGTATCAACATGCTATCTTCCCATGATTATAAGTACCTCAAGCTACTGGATAATGTCATGTCAAAACTTCAACTATACTTAGATCCTTTAATGACACTATGACCACTACCTTGGGAACCATCATCATTCACATTAATATAATACCTCACATGCTCCCCAAACTCTTTTATTTGATTAAAGGTGAATTCTAGTATAATATTTTACTAGGGAGACTTTAGATCCAAGGTAAGGGTTGTGTACATTCCACCCTTCATCAATGTGTTGATTTTGAACATGAAGGTGAAATTATTACCATACAAGCTGACCATATCCAATTTGTAGCATGTAATATGGCCTACCAACCTAATGACATTATCCTAAATCCATCCAAATAAATACAAACAAACACCACCAAGCCCTCACCTGTGGAAGTTGAAGTCATTGCTCCCCTTTTCACTGAGGCATCTACCAATTCATCTATCATCACAGACTAGATACCCATCACTAATCCTTTGGAAACTACCTTTCAGTGCCTTACCCATGGGGAATACTAACTCCTCACCCTTTCTACTTTCAAAACTTCCCAAGAATATGGAAGGCTTAAACATCAACCATGTTATGACCAAAAAATTAGAGCCATTACCCCCTTGGGGCCTCTGAGCTATTAAACCCACTTTATCTATGGGGGAGTTGACAAGCCCCTTAGTACTTCTTCCATCCCATCTCTACCTCAACCATTCACCTCCACCTTCTCTTATTTAGACAATCTAGACTTTGCCAAACTATACCTTCATAGGTGTGCCTAGAAGGGATTTAGTTTAGGATGATATGAGCATGACACACACACATTAAATTTTATGGAGACCTAAAATCCTCATGAGAATCATGGACTTGGTTCATTCTACCTAATAATAGGAAATCCAAACAAACTACCCCTACCATTATTAAAGAAGAGACCCCTTCCTCACCAACATCCCCTCCACCTATGGGTGAGGATGAGGACATCATCTCACCTAAATTTTTTATATCAACATGATTACCTTTAGCACCATAGCTTATTAAAAGGAAGGGGCACTTGTATCCATCCCTTTAGTCCATCCTAAATTGGTGGGAGGAAACTCTCCTACCATTGACACTATCTAGTGCCAAGATGATGATTCCATTCTTGCCTATATTGGTGCATTTGATTCCTCCATCCATAAATCCTTAGCTTTAGAGACCTATAAAATTTTGAATGAACCAACCATGTATATTTACATATGCACTCTGGAAAATGGTGGATAACCCCCATTTTTTCAAACTAGGCCAAACTCTTGTTAGTGTAGTACTTTTTCCCACTATGTTTTGCCTACATGGTCATATGACCATTCTACATTATTTAAGCTTCCTTAGGTTAGTTATAAAGGGTACGTAGGCTAATTATATTTAATGTTATTAATTATTTAGGAAAATTAAGGGATTCCTCATATTACACTAATTTTCCCTATATATACCCCACTTTTCTTTTTTGGAAGGTTAATGAACAATTCTTCAATCGTATCATTTTGGATTTCATAGCTTATTGCAAATATTATGTGTTTTCTATAGATCTCACGTTGATGCATAGGATTTAACTTATTTTTATGAAAAATGTTCAAAGCTCTTGTTAAACTCTTTCATGGTACTAGAGCTATCTTTATAGTCTCATGTATCATACTCCCTGATAATATCCTCCATGCATTCACCTTCCTGGTTTTTCTTCTATCTTGAACACCATTTTTGATCTTGGAGGCATTTCATTAATCTGCCTCAAACCTCATGTCAAAAGGCCTTTGATGAAAAATCTGTTTGCATATCTTTTTGGGTTTTTTGAGATCTAAAATGTGTTGTTCTTAGTTTTTTGAGAAACTTCATATATTTAATAGAAAATCCATTTCTTCCATTTGGTTAGACATCCATATAGAGGAATTAATACAGCTTGAAAACCCCAATTTACTCTCCATAAACCAAATCAGGTTCTTGAACTCCTTTGACTTCTCAAAATATAATTACTTGGAAGTAATCAGGTTCTTGGAAGGAAATTACTTGATTTCAGACCAAATCGGGCTTTTGGAGTGCTTCAACTTCTCCAACACAATCACTTATAAGTAATCATGTTTTTCAAGGGAAAATACTTGAAGTAATTAGGTTTCTTTAGCATGATAGCTTGCTAGTAGACTAATTCAGGCTTTTGGGGTAGTCTTACTTCTCGAAAAATCCAATAAATACTAGTCAAACCCATTTGGGTTTATGGAGGCTGACTACTTATTACTCATTACTTGATTTATAACTAATAAGTCATGCAAGTTGAAGAACTCGTAATGCACTAAGGAAGACCAATCTAGGTTTTCCAAAGGATATTACTCATTAGTTGTTTACTTTATAAGTAAAGTAGTTTGAAGAACCTGAAATCATTGAAGAGAAGTAATCAAGTTTCTCAGGGTCAACTACTTATAACTTTTTATAATTAAATCAATTGTAAGAACCCAAAATGGTGTAGTTGGAAGAACCCAAAGTCAAGCAACTAGAAGACCCTGAATTACACTAGGAGACCCATTCAGTTTTTCAAAGAGATTGTACTCATTACTTTATATAAGTAATGTAGCTATAAGAACCTAAAGTCAAGTAACTACACAAACCTGCATGATGTTAAATGAGGCATCAAAGTTTAGGTGAAAGGTAATGAAGAAATAGAGTAAAGTTGTTTCCAACAAGTTTGGAAAAAAAATTATATTTTTGAAAAGGGTCCATGAATATGTGGGAGTAAGAACTAGTAAGTACTATAACTTTCAATTCATAGCTCCTTTTTGGGTGCCATCTATTTTGAAAGTGCATATTTTTTTGAGCTCTATGCATTGGTGACATTTTTAAGGACTTTTGTAACATCCATTTCTCACATGGTATAATAGATTAAAACTCTCTTTAAACATTTATATCTTTCTTCTTGGATGCATTATTGGAAGTGCTCAATGTCCCTCTCGTGCTTTCTCACACTGATTTCCCATAGATGCATACTCAGCTTTGATCAACATCCAAAACTGAGCATGTGTGTATTGTAAAATTTAGGGGGGGTATTCTTGATAGTTCAAGGGGCACTTATACTATGTGCTTTAATTTTTTTACTTTCATTTCAATTATACAAATTTTATCTCGTTCTAATATACACTAATGGATATAAACATCAAAACACACACTATTTAGCTATCCAGAATGGAAGTCTAAAATACAACTTGATTTGAGAGATAAAGGACTCTATTGGATTACTATGGGTGAGGAAGCTGAGCCATTTACAGATGTAGAAAAGGTTAAGTGGTATAATAGATGTGATGATGCCTATGAGTTTGTATGCTTTTTAATGTCTCTTGACCTCCTATTTCATGTTGGATCTATAAAAACTCTAAACAAAGTCTAGATAATCTTGGACAAGCTTTTTGGAGTGCAGGACATCATGAGGGGTCATGAGCTAGAAAATGAGCTCATCACATTAAGCCTAGTTGACTATGATACCTTACAATAGTTTTTTACAAAGTTTAAATCACTAATACTATAGTTTAAATAATGTGGCATTGAGAAAATAGATGACTAATTGATTTTATCCATGCTTACAAAATTGGGTCATGATTATTCACTTTTTGTCTCTACATTTCATGCTACCAAACATGCACCTGGATCCACTTGGAAAATTCCATCATTCAATGAGTTTGTTGTCAATCTAAATCAGGAGCAAGATAAGTTGGTTTAAATGGGTATACTAAAGTCTTCAAAATAACATGCCTTGATTGTCAATCAAGACAAGAAGAAGCCTTCTAGTAGTGCAAAACAAGAGAAAAAGAAATCTAAACCTGATCATAAACACAATAAGAATAAAAAATTAGATGCCAAGCCTAAGGCATCATCAAATGAGTCCTCCTTAAGTAGGAAACCTAAGAAGGAAAAACTCAAATGTAAATTTTGTAAGAAACTTGGGCATGATGAATCTCAATGAATGAAAACCAAGATTGACACCTTGACTAAGATGCTTGAGAAGAACAGCATTAGTCTTCCTAAATATTCATCTCAAAATACATCAGCATAAGATTTTGTAAAGGGTAAAGATAGAAAAAGGGTAAAAAAAGGGTGAGACACTAGTTGCAATAACTCTTAGCCTTTGACTTGGGTTATTAACTCAGGTGCTTCCTATCATATGGCCTCTTTAGAAGATCTATTTTCTTAAATAGAGCCATGTTCTATACCTTCAATTCTCATCAGTGATGACACTTTGATAGAATTCAATGGTAAAGGATCACTAGAAGTAAGTGATGGGATATTTAATGATGATCTATGTGTTCCTTCACTATCCACCAATCTTCTATTAGTATACCAAATCACTCACAAAGGTGCAAGGAAGCAAGTTGAGTTTACACCTAATTTGGTGGTCATCAAGAAGATATATATAGTGGCTCTATAGTGGCTTATAAGAAGGGCAATCATTAGTCTAGCTTGTATACCTTCTCACAATTTTCTCTAGATCAGCCTTTATTTGCATTGCTTACTCATGTAGATGGAGTAAGCAAACTATGGCATGAATGGTTTGGCCATTTAAACTATTGTTACCCAAAGCAACTCAATCATTAGGACATGGTTTTAGGGTTGCATAAATTCAAATTCTTGGATGGCCTATATAATGGATACATTCATGGTAAGCATCTAGAAGAGAAATATGACCAGGGCAAAGCAAAAAGAGCTTAATATAAGTTAGAAATAGTCCATAGTGACTTAGCAAGTCTATTTCTAAAACATTTATTCAATAAGAAAAGAAACACGCTCACATTCATCGATGAATTTTTGAGGTACACCTAGGTGTTTTTTCTCAAAAATAAGTCTAAGGTCTTTAATCACTTTAAGAACATCAAGGCACTTGTGGAGAAGTAGTCAAAATGTTCCATCAACATCTTAAAGACTAACAATGGTGGAGAGTATGTCAAAATAAATTTTGAGTAGTTTTGAACGTTAGAGAGTATTTAGATGCAACACATAGTTCCATATAGTCCTTAGCAAAATGGTTTGGTTGAATGAAAGAACCATACTATGAAAGAAATGGCCAACTACATGCTTCAATCAAAGTCCTTTTCTCCTCAGTATTGGGCTAAAGCAATTAATTATGTGTGCTACATTTAGAATGAAGTTATACATAAAGCATTGAAGGGAATCACTCCTTTTGAAGCTTGGGATGGTCACAAGTCCATAGTAGATCACTTTTGAGTGTGTTGATCACCATTAATGGCCCATGTTCCCTATAATAAATTCAAGGCAATGGACCCTTAGAGTCAGTCTTGCATCTTTATGGGGTATGTAGAGGGTGTTAAGGGATATAGGCTTCTCCATCCTAAAACCCATGAGTTATTTATTGAAAGGAGTGTCAAGTTTTTTGAGGGACCTCTTGAACATAATCTTGGTACTCTAGAATCTTCAAAAGTCTCATTGGACATAGATTCCACTTCTGACAGTGACATAGATCCACCTCAATATCCTCTTGATGATGAGGATGACTCTTCTTCCTTAAGTTCAAGTGATGAGAGTAGTGATGAGGATTCTCCTCTTCCATCTCATACTCATACTATAGATGATGAGGAATCACCTCTTAATTCTCCAATATCATACAATTCTGGTCTTATTTGGGTTAGACAAACACTTCAAAGTGTTGAAAGATGGGTTAGAAATCCATTAGATACAAGGTATACATGATCATAGTTTCAAGGGACATCACATGCCTACTTGGCCAATGTCTGAGATCCATAAACCTTTCATGAGGCATCTAAAATTGCAACATGGGATTATATTATGTAGAAAGAGTATAGTTCCCTAATTAGGAATAAAGCATGGGACTTGGTCCCTCTTCCTAAAGGACAGAAATTGGTCTGGTGTAAATGGGTTTATCAGACCAAGTATGGTGCAGATGGGTCAGTCAATAAGTACATATATTTTTTGGTTGCGAAGGGGTTTTCTCAAGTTCTTTTCATAGATTACACTGTGACATTTGATCCTATAGCCAAGATGATATCTATAAGACTCACTCTAGCCATAATAGCTACACATCAATGAGATGTTCACCAAATGGACATAAAGAGTGCTTTTCTACATGGTGACCTCAAGGAAGAGATATATATGGACCAATCACAAGGATTTATGGAAGATAACTCCTTGGTCTGCAGACTCAAAAAATCTATCTATGAAATCAAATAGGGCCCTTGAGCATGGTATGCCAAGAAGGACTCATTTCTCCTCACAGTCGGGTTTACTAAATGCCACTCAGATATGAATGTCTACATCTTGTAGTAGGATGATTCTCTATTGAGCCGAGTTCTTTATGTGGATGACTTACTAATTATAGGAATCTCATGATCATTCATCTTAGTAATGAAAACTGCACTTTCAGATATATTTCCAATGACAAACATGGGATTGTTACACTACTTTTTTAGGATTGAAATCATTTAGTCAGATTCTTGGATAACTTTATCACAATTTAAATATTCTCTTGATTTACTTATAAGGTTTAACTTGGCTGATTGTAAACTAGCTCTTACTCCCTTCTTGTCTAGTGTGAAGCTTGTGGTTGATTGTCCTATACCGCTCATTGATACAACACCATATTGGTAACCCATGGGTAGTCTTATCTATCTCACACACACTAGAATTGACATATCCTATGCAATTGGTTTGGTGTCCTAGTTTATGCAAGATCCACATGAGTTACACTAGAAAGAAACAAAGTAGATTCTTCACTACATTCAAGATTCACACAACTATGAGATACATTATGGAGCAAGAACAAAGGTTGATTTGATCATATACATAAATTTAGATTTGACTAGAGATATTCAAAGTCAAAAGTTCATTTTAGGATAGAGTTTATCACTTGGTTTGGGTCCAATAAGTTGATCAAGCAAGAATCAAAATGTAATTTCTTTATCATCCATAAAGGTAGAAAACAGAGGAACTATCAATACCATACTGAATCAATCTATATTTAGAGGATTCTCATTGAGTTTGGTGTCTAGTTTGATAAGCCAACAATCATCTACTATGATAACCAAATCACTATCTAGATTTTCAATAATTTGATTCTCCATCAAAGGACCAAGCACATAGAGATTCACATGCATTTTATGAGGGATCTTATCAATGAACAAGCCATTGATCTTCGATACTATCCAACATCAGAGTAGATTACAGATATTCTAAGCAAGCCTTTCATAGAGAGCAAATTTGTTCATCTATGAGCTCTCATTTGGGTTAGGGCTATTGCACCTTCTTCTTCCTCTTATGGAGGTTCATCACTATGTACTTGGGTACCTCATAAGGCTTTCAATGTTGGGACCCAATTATCATCTCACCTAATCTATGCTTAAGGGGGGTGTTAGTGTAGTGCTTTTTCCATTGGGTTTTGCCTACATGGTCATATGGCCATTATATGTTATTTAATCTTCTTTAGGTTAGTTATAAAGGGTCTATAGGTTAATTATATTTAATTTTAATTAGTTTATTAGTAAAATTATGGGATTTCTCATGTTACCCTAATTTTACCTATATCTACCCCACTTTTGCTTTTTGAAAGGTTAATGAATAATTCAATCACATCATTTTGGATTTTATAGCTTATTACAAATATCATGTATTTTTTGGAGATCTCATGCTACTACATAGGATTCAACTTGATTTCATGAAAACTATTTATAGATCTTGGAAAAATCTTTCAACTCTCACCCCTAAGGAACTACAAGACTTCTCTACCTTCCTCTAGGACTGTGGCATTGCATTTGCCTAGTCATATACTAACATACCTAGTATTGACCCCACCATTGCCACCCACAACATTATGACTAATAATGATGCCAAACCTATTAAATAGAAACTCCACTATATGCATTCTCACATAGCTTTCCTTGTCAAATAAGAGCTCTAATACCTCCTTTCTATCAACTTCATTCAACCCATTTATTATCCTTAATGGGTTTCAAACATCATTCCAGTCATGAAAAACATAGGGGGGATATGTATCTATGTGGACCTTCATGACCTCAACCTCACCTACCCAAAGATGAATTTATTCTACCTAACATTGACCAACTTATTGATCTCATAGTAGGCCATGATATTTTGCCACTCAGATGGATTATTGGGTTATAATAAGATTTTGATTGCCCTTAAAGATCAGCATATGACCACCTTTATCAACCCATGGGGGACCTTTTATTATAGAGTCATGCCGTTTAGTCTTAATAATGTTGGTGTGACCTACCAATGTGATATGACCTATATTTTCCATGACCTTATCCACATAATCATTGAAGACTATGTGGATGACCTTCATAGAAATCCCTAACTTCACAAAGACCACTTAACCATTGTCAAGACTATATTTGAGTGACTTATCCATTACCATGTCCACCTCAATCCCACAAAGTGTATTTTTGGGGTCTTTTAGGAAAACTTCTAGGATTCACCATTTCCCTTTGAGGAATCAAGGTTGACTCAGCCAAAATCAAAGCCATCCTCAAGATGATACCTCTAACCAATCATAATCAACTCCACAATTTGTGGGGGAAGCTCCAATCCATTTGTCATTTTATCTCCCAACTCTCTGATCAATGTCAAACTTCCACCACCTCTTAAAAAAAGTGATCTCTTTTAAGTGGAATGTTGATTGTCAAAAGGCCTTTGATGCACTCAAATAGTACCTTCTATCTCCACCTATCCTCACACCTCATAAGGATGACCAACCTTTATACCTTTATATCTCTTCCATTGACCATTCCCTAGGGCTAATGTTTTCCCATGGTGATGAACACGACAAAGAGCAAGCTATCTATTATATTAGCTACACAATTGTCAAGTATGAGACTCAATACACACATAGTAAGAAACTTTGTTTGGCTCTAATCTTTGTAGCCACCAAACTTTGCCACTACCTTCTTAACCACAAAAATTTTATCATAACTAATACTGACCCACTCAAGTACATGCACTCCAAACCATACCGAAACTAGCGTATGACCAAATGGCTCCTACTTTTAGCTGAATTTGACCTTGAGTTCCTCTAGTAAAAATCAATCAAGGGGAAAGTCATTTCTAACCAATTGGCCAACACACCCCTCACAAACACCCAACCTCCTCCTCTTGAATTTATACTACATCACCAAACCTTCCTACACCAAAGTAGACACTTCAACCATCTTTAGTGTGGAATATATTATGCCTGATCTTTGGTATTAAAAAACCTTTGACTACCTTCACCTTGCCATAGTTCCCTCTAGTCTCTCTAGGAATTCCCTTTGAGTGTTTGTTTAGATCACCTCTTATTACACCATTATGGGAGGAATTCTTTATAAATGGGGTTTGGTGGCCTCCTATTCCATTTCCTTCATGGTCTAGAAGCCTCTCATGCTATCAAGGACACGCATGAGGTATTTATGGGGGCCACTTTAGTGGACTCATTTTGGCTAAGTGCAACCTCCACCTAGGCTATTACTACCCCACCCTTAACCAAGATTATTGTGATTATGTGAAAATGTGTGTCATGTTTCAATAACACGCTAATTTACATAATGCACCTAATAATAGTTTTCATATTCTATAGACTTTTGGCCCTTTTCACAATGGGGTCTGGACCTTATCAATGAAAATAACTCCTACTCTTCATAATGATATCATTTTGTCATTATCATAACTAATTATTTTAGTAACTAGGTGGAAGCTATTCCTTGTATTTTGACAAAAACTAAAAATATTATCAAATATATTACCCACCATATCATTTTTTGTTTTAGTGTTCCCCATAAGATCATCATTAATAATGGCAAATCATTCAAAAACAAGCAAGTCCAGGACCTTTGTGATGATTTTGGTATTAAACTTAGATTTTCATCACCTTATCACCCACAAACAAATGGATAAGCTGAAGCCTCTAACAAAACCCTTTAAACCATGCTTACCAAAATGGTCAATGCTTTAGGTTAGATTGGCACTTACACATCCCTTTCACCTTATGGCCATATCATACTAGCATCCAAGCCCCTACAAGTGCTACACCTTTTTCTCTCATATTTTGAACTGAGTCTATATTGCCTCTTGAAGTTTAAATACCTTCTCTTCACATATATTTTCATGATCTTATTTCAGAAAATGACTATTATCAAGAACATTTAGATCAACTTGAGCTACTTGATGAGCATCATTTGGTCATCCTTACCCATCTTTGTGTCTATCAATAATGAATCAAATGTCCCTATAAAAACACCTAAGCATTTGATAATTAAATATTGGAGATCTTATTCTCAAGTAAAATTAACATGTAACTAATATAGAGAAAAGTAAAAGGGGCAAATTTACTTTCAATTGGATTGAAACCTACATCATAACCCATAAGTATGGATCAAAATCTTACCAATTATCCTCTCTAAAAGTAAAACCAAAACCTAATCCTCTTAATTCTTGACATCTACATCCCTTTTATTGTTAAACATGAATCAAAATCATCTTTTGTCTAACTTAAGCTTGTCCCTTGCAACCACATTCATTTCCCTCCTTTTATGGGCAACTGACTAAAACTAAATCATCTAATTATATGTCATAATTATAGCCTAATCTTGAACTATGGGTACCATAGTTATATCCATGCCATGATTATTATAATACTTCCCATCTTTTTTAGATCAATTCCTATGGTCATTGTCACCTATACCTATTTTTCACCGACTGGACCTTCATGTCATCTTAGTTTTGCCTTCATAAAGGTAATCCCTTGAGCATGTATAATCAAGTCTATGTCAAGAAAAAATAATATCAAAAGTCATAAACAACCTAGGGGTCATTCTTAGCATTCACACACTACTCTCTTGAAGGATAATTGTTGAAAAATCATCTAAAATTGCCAAACATAAGGTGAACGTCTCCCTTGAAGGATAGCTATCAAAAGCATTTGAACTAAGCACATACACTTAGACAACTCTCTTGAAGGATGGATGAGTAAAGAATTTTTCAGAAGATAAAAATTTATGGGAAGCTTCCCATATCGATTAGGTTCTCCAACCCTAAAGCAAAAGTAAAATAGAAAAAACCCCTAAGCAAAAACAAAATAATTTTGAAATTTGTAATCAGCTCAAATAAAATCAATAATATTGAAAAGACAGAATTGACTCTCCTCAGTAGACTTCTTATATCGATCATTCTACACTTTATATATGAAGATAGACTTGTTTATACTACCTCCTTGGAAGCCTATAAAAAAGGTATACTAGTCTCACTAATAGTTCTAATTTCACCCATTATCCCTCCACATCTCATGTGGACGGGACTATGAGCTTACTTGACACAATGTGATCAGGATACCTATTTATCAACCTAAGCATGCTAATGCAAAGCATTTGAAAGGCTTGTCTTCACTAAGCCAATGCAAATTTGAGTTTTTAGTTGGTCCTTACTAGTGAAAAGGCATCATGTTCTTTTTTTTATCTTTTATTAGTTCATGTGGATATGCCTCTCATAATTCTTGTCACTTTCCTAGACATCTAGTTTATTTCCTACTTTCTTCATGTATTTTCATCTTAACCATATTCAAATTTTACTTCTATTATTGTGAACAACAAATATCACATCAAAATCATGAACATTATCAACTGTGTCTACAAGCAAAAACATCTATCTCTTTATGCACCAAACATAATATATACATATCACAAAAAACCATAAACATCAACCTATCCATTTACAATTATCACATCCCATGAGCCTATAATCATATCATTACACCAATATCAACATAAACCAAATCAATGAGAAAGACATCATAGCATATACCATTTATTATTCTATCTATATGACCATGAACAAAACCATTACACTATCATATAACACACATCCATCAATAACAGATCCTATCATATCTATGAACAAAGTCACAACATCATAACTATCTTTCTAGCATCACATGCCTAAGCTACTAACTGGAACACTAGCATCCTAACCACAAGTTAGGAACCATAATCATAAACATAAGAAACAAATGAAACATAAACATCCATCATATATAACATTGATGACCATACATCATATAAATAAAACCATCAAAAAATAATACATGTAACAGTGTATCAGCTCTCTCAAAAATATACATCTCACTACATCACTGTGTAGGCCGATTCAAAATAGTACATCACCATAACACATCTAAACATAAACATAGGGCTAAACCACTACCACTAGCCCCATCTATGCCTACACTTATACCTAGAAATGGTCCCCCTCAGACCCCTACCTGACCCATTGTACTAGCCCACTAACCTAGATTAGTTGTTGAGGGCCCATAAACTAAATTAGCTCTATACTTTATATATCTCATGTCCTAGGGAAAATGGTCTAGCACCATCACCTCATAATATCTAGGCTCTCCTACAGGCACTATCTTAGGTATCCCTCTTAGTGTTTCACCTACTCTAAACCCCTATCTCAATATATCGCTCTCTTATGTAACTATACCTAGGGATGTTTGTGCCTTGTCTCTCTCACCTATAACGGTGGTAAGATAACCCTAAAATATGGTGATCTAGCCATATAGTATATCCACCTATCCTTGCAACACCTATACCTAAGCCTGGGCCATAACCAATGCTACCCCTCCCTATCCTCTATATATACTAGGGGTCAAAT
Organism: Torreya grandis; assembly: GCA_037957365.1. Taxonomy (NCBI): domain Eukaryota; kingdom Viridiplantae; phylum Streptophyta; class Pinopsida; order Cupressales; family Taxaceae; genus Torreya; species Torreya grandis. The sequence goes on from JARHVA010001360.1 coordinate 3,244,203, forward strand.
GATCCTATGTACATCCTTTAGGAGAATAGTCATCTCCCTAATCAATTACAAAAAGGTATTAGTAGTAAGATACCATCTCTCAATGAGTGTTATTATCATCGATGCATCCCTAGGCACATGTTGGTAGTGCCTTATCACTCTTAGCACTATCTCCTCCATATGTGCCCAATCATCCATTCTCATGCCCTCAAAAATCATAGGGAAGATGTATGACACATGTTCATGCATTTATATCAACTCTCAATGTTGCAACAAATCAAAAAGCTTGGCTTAGACCCTAACTAGTCCCCTCTACCTTATTTTATAAAAGTGCCCCTAACCCTAGCCTATTTGACCTAACCATAAACACAACCCATTTACCCCTTACACCTAACCTATTTGACCAAACTTCAAGCCTAACCACTTATATTAACCCTAACTATTACACATTAAACCTGATTACCATACCTAAGCCCTAAGAACTTTTAAAAACCCTACCCTATCCTAGTTAACTTCTAGTGGTCATGTTGTCTACTGACTATGGGGATTCCATGGCTGAACCACCTAAAACCCCCAAAGCCCAAAATAGTAAACAAAATTTCAATACACTAACCTAAGTACCCTACCCAACTAACATACTACCTAATTGCCCTATCCACCCTATCAATTTGACACTCTAGCCACTATTTGACCAAAACTTAAAAAATCCCTACCTAAGGCATATAGACCAAAACAATAATTTTCACAACAACCTAGCCCAAGAAAATTCACAATAACAAAATCAAATTGCACTACTAATTTACATGTACCCCCTACCTCATTCCACAACCTCCTACATGGTTTGAGCCCATGAGTAGGTGGTTGACTACATCCTCATGATCCCTACATCTTGTACCCACACAATCACCTACATGCCTCTAGCCAATGAGAAACACCCACCTCAACAAATGCCTTCCTCATAATACACTGAAATCACTAAAGCTTAATCAAATATGATGAAATAGAAAAAAATGACAAAATGACTTCTTTTTTTAGTTTTACCCCTATATTTTTAGGGTTTCTCATGATCGTCAATGGTCACCTTTTGGGGACCCTAACCATCAATGGTCAGAGAACCTTTTAAACCCCTAATCCCACTCTTTACCTGTAACCTACCAATTTATAGCATAACTACACCAAGCTCTTAGCTACTTTGGAAATTCCATTCTTTCACCAACCTGATCACCTCATCACCTTGTTGTTGTTCTATTTTGGCCCACCTCATATGCAATTTTATGACACTTATTTCTTGGTCCTTTGACCGTAGTGACAACATTTCCATGTTGACCCCTTTTTCATTTTATGTCACCTTGTACATACTAAGCCACTTGTGTCTCACTAGGGGCACTTCTTACCTAGATACCTATGACACTTGACCCATTTGTTTTTCCCTCAAGAGTAATTTTTTCCTTGGATACGCATCAAAAGCATTAAAATTACCTAGGAGACATGCATTTATGAGTGTTCCCAGTCACCAAACCTATAATAGGTCATGTGGTTCACTCATCACTTGTCCTTTTTGGTACTGACCCTTATTTTTACTAACTATGGTATCCTCGTCTATGCATGATCTTAGCTATCACACCTTTTATTGTATTTTATGCACAAGTTTGGATCTCAAATTCCCAACCTCATGTCACCACCTTGTGAATCATGATTTTACACTTATCAAACCTATAAACACTTCATCATCACCTCAACAAATATTGGTCTGAGGGGTACCACCTCCTCCTACTCTCAAGGAAACTAGACCCTTGACTCATACTCTATTTTTATTTTTCAGGTCATTCATACAAGCTGCACAACAAAGAGGGGCAAAATGTAAACACCAAAAATATGCACACATACAATTCCAAATGTCAAAAGTACCCTTGGACCTACGTAAGACTTCCTTGGGACCAACCTGCACCTATTTGGCCTCACCAAACCAATATGCACCTAGTTTCACCATGTTAAGTGAACTTAACCTTCAAGACTGTGTTCTTGTGGTTCCTAACCATTAACAGTCAGCTTTGGGAACCCTTGACCATTGGTAATTAGGATCCACTTCTTAACAAAGAGCATGTAAGCTCCACTGACCCATTTCTAAATTTAAACTTGTCTAATTTGTGTTACAAGCCTTTACATGCATGATTTATATTTAGATGACCCAAGTGCATCTTCACTTTCACCTCTTGCTTGTGCCTATAAGAGAGAGAGGCCTAGGAGGTCAAATGCATGTACAATAATTATCAGGAACTTAGGCATCTAAGATTTCTCTTTTGTAGGTTAATCAATGTTATCAGCATCATTAATGTTATCAAGAATCAACCATCTTATTGAGATCTGACTTGTCATCACCTCTTAACAAACCTTTTAGGTACCATTACTCTACCAAAATCAAACTAGATTCTACCAATAGGATATGTACATCAACAACCCACCTAACCAACTTCTAGTAGGAAAAGCACTTATTTATAAACATTCACATGCTTTGATTGCATTTCAAAACCAATCTATTCCTTGACCAACTCCTAGAATCCACCTATTAGATCATGTCATTCAGATGTTGATCAAACCTGAAATACATAGCTAACCATCAATGCTTAGACCCCACAAGCTAATGACCAAGCATAAAAGCTGATGGTCACCCTAACCATCGATGGTTACCTATGGATGAAAAAACAGCAAGCTAATTTGACCTACCTAACCACCTAAAAAATGTATTTTTCTATGTTTTTGACCACTCACAAACCTCTTTTAGATTTTTTGAAGTATACCCTGACCCCCTAACACTAGTATTAATTAGTTTATCACTAATATGATAGTTTATAGTCTATTTTGTTAACAAGCATTCTTTTGTTTAGTTTTAGTCATCTTATTTAATTAATGCAAGTACCTTCTTTTCAGTTTTGTGAGCTTGATTGTTTAAAACATGTAAATTGACAACCCTTAAGGAAGCCCTCGCTTCTAGGATATAGCTATCACTAGGTGTCCACTTAACTATCTATCTAATGAACAAGTTTGATTTAGTGCTTTCACAACCAAACAGCTTTTTCAACCACACCCATATCAAGTTTTCCTCCCAAGCTAAAGAGGAGCTCTTCACAATATTTTGATTTACTGCACTCATAACCAAAAAGGGTTTTCTACCACACCTGTATCAATTTTTTTCTCTCTTCTTTAGAACTTAAGTAAAAGTTTACATGAAAAAATATAACTCCCTTATCTATTCAACATTTTCAGATCCATTTTCCTAACTTACCACTATCCCTAATAATTTATTTCCATATATTAGCTCCTTTTTCACACGAACCCATACTCTATGTAGGAGAGGACTTAAAATCTCTCTTATTTTCTAGTAAATCTCTTGGGAGAACAACATGTCCTTCAAGGACATTTAATATGGATAAATTTCCATCTAAATTATTTGCCTAATATACTTGAACCATTAAAATTTTAGCCTACCTTTCCCAACAATCATTCTAAATTTATCCTTACGTGGCTCATGCTATGTTCAATGGCATCACCATCTGACTAGTTACATTGATGCATACCCATTATACCAACTATCTATTTATACATATTTAGATTTTCAATTTCCCACTCATTTATTGGTTCTTTATCAATAGGATTTGGGAATGGGAACATAAATTAAAATTTGTAATTTATCTAACTCCTTATTGCACTTTAACTTCCTATTTCTACCATGTTATCACTATACTTCCTTCTGCATGATCCAAAAATGGAGAAGAAAATTAAAATTTGCAATTTGTGAGGTTGGTGAAACTATAATCAATGGCTAAATGTCTATCATGCTTTTCTTATTTACCACCATGGGTTTAAGGGGTGGGAGTCCAACTTGCACATTAAAATTTCACTTTTTGTTTTTTACAAATACATCTCCCACAAACCTTTTATATCTCCTATGCAATGTCAAACTATGGTCAATCCCCAATACCCCTATGGGATTTTCACGTCTTATTTTTAATTTGTGTTTCAACCCCCAATCCTTTAGTGGAAATTGTATACACTTTTTACAATGTAACCTCAGTCAACATTGCAGTCAACAATGAATTTCTCCACCAAATTACCATATTTGCCTAAAGCAAAGCAAAACATTAACTTGTTTTATTCCATTGACTTTCTCTCACATACGTAGGTTTCATGGTGTGGCTAAGTGTTTATCTGACTTTTCTATATTGGAGTGGGGTTATTAGCTTTAAAACATTTTGTGTTTATTTTCATAAACTCTTAGTGTAGACCCAAGCACCAACACTGGCTCTCACTCAGGGATTTACACCCCTTGTGGGTATCCAAAGAACCGTAGACCATAAGACTAAGTTCTAATCCATTAGGCCATGAAGTCAACACTTTAGCAATTTATTATCAAATAGTGATGAAGGCTCAAAAAAATTAGGTAGACTAATAAAAATAGATTAGGAGGATATAGAAATGAACACATGACAAAAACATGAAGGGAACTCCACAAACAAGGCCCAACGTAGAGGGGAAATAAAAAGAACAAAGAAACAAAACTATACACTATATAATACTTTACATAGGTTAAAATCTCAATCAAGTGTTTTAGATCCCTACCATTGACTGATATCTCTGGTATTTCACCATCTAGGTCTCTTAGGAAGAAAGTGTCTTCCCTAATTTGACAGTCAATGGAATAGGGAGCCATTCACAAAGCATCAAATTTTCCATGCTTGCCTTTCTCTTCATGCCTAATGTCCCAAAGTAAAACCAAATCACCTACTTGGAAGGTTCTTGAAGTGACCTTTCTATCGAATATCTTCTTGAGTTTTTCCTTGAACTTTAGGTGTCTTTGATGAACTTGTCTTTGAATTTCTTCAAGCTCAACAATCTAGTTCATCTTGTTTTTATAGTGGTTTATTTTCTCATCTTTTTCTTCTATTTTTTGCATGCACTGATAGGTTGGAAACTACAAATTCATAGGTAAAACTACTTGAGATCTATAAACAAGATCAAAATGGATTTTTCTTTTACCTCTCTTATGCATGATCATATTATCCCATAAGGCAAACTTTATCTATTCACCCCACTTTTTATTTTTTTATTTTAAAGTTCATTTAATAATTTTGAGCAAATTTTTATTATTGGATTCTCCTTGCCCATTCCCTTATGGGTTGTAATTGAAAGCATAAGAAAATTTGATCCCATTTTCTTTATACAATGCCACTAAAGGCTTATCCTTAAAACTCATGGCATTATCAACAATTACCTTTATTAGCACACCAAATCTACAAATAATTTGATTCAACAAAAATTCCATAACTACTTGGTGTGTAGCCTTCTTTGTAGGTAGCACCTCAACCTATTTCATGAAGTAGTCAGTTGTAACTAATATCCATATATTCCCAACTCTTGATGAATGAAAAATTTCCCCAACAAAACACATTTTCCATTATCAAAATGGGCCTTCAATTGTCATAGGTTGAAAGGGAAGAGAACCCAAAACTTTAATCATCCTAGCAAAGCACTAACATTTGTCACATTTTCTAAAATTTTAAGCAACATATTTGAATAGTGAAGACCAACAATAACCATCTCTTAGAATTTTATGAGTTATGAATTTAGGTGCAAAATGACCACCACATACTCCACTATGAAAATCTTCAATTATGTGAGTAGTTTATTCTTCTCCCAGGAATCTCAAGAGAACCCCATCTAGATTCTTCCATGCTAGTCCATTTTTAGTCAGGAGGTACTTTTGTGAAATAAGTTTAAGATTTTTTCCTTGGCTCTTGTCCAAGTCAAGGGGATAATTCATATTTTGAAAGTAATAAATAATGTCTTTATACCATGGAGACATGATAATGTTCTCAAAGAATCATCAACATTAAAAACATTAGCATTTACCTCAATGGCTTGAAAATTAGTCTTATACATGAGCTTGGTTAGACCCATCCCTCACACTAACTTAGTGGTCCAAATATCCATGTCATACTTTTATAACATGTTGACCCACCTGCATCTCTTGTTAAATGCTTTAATCTAAGTCAAGATGTCCTTTACCATGGTATGTGGAATGTAAGAAACAATATTCAAACTCAGAATATTAGGTCTAGATGTTTAATAGCCTTCAAGAGAGTGAAAACTTGTTTTTCCATAATGGTGTAATTTAGTTCAGCACCTTGTATAGTGTCATAATGGTATAATCAACACTTTCTCTAGATGTTCCAACTGTTCTTCTCTAGTCTTGGAGTACATAATAATATCATCCTGATACACAGTTATACACTTATTAAATACCCTTGAAAATGTAACATCCATAGCTCATTGAAATGTTACACTAGCATTCATTAATCTGAAAGGCATCCTCATATATACATATATGACCCAAGGAATTGTGAATGTGGTATTTGGTCTCTCAAATTCTTTCACCACAACCTAGTTATACCCTAATAAATCATTTAAAGTGGATAACATCTTTGATCTAGTAACACTTCTCATTAGGTTGTCCATATTAGGCAGGTGTTAATTATCTTTCAAATAAGCTTTATTTAAATTCTATATATCCATGCACAAGCAAATGTTGCCATTTTTATTTCTCACTGGGGCTAATTTTTCCACCCACAATGGATACGTGATGGGATAGATGATCCCACTATCCCTTAGCTTCTTTAACTAATCCCACATCTTGGTGGCCAAGATGGGGTTAATAGGATTTTGCTTCTGCCTGAAAGGATTGTTGTCAAGTTTTAATGGGATGACATGTTGAAACAAGTCTTCCCTATACACTTTCAATTTAGAATAAGACCATGGTAAACAATCTTGGTAAATTTTGAGTTGAGTAGCTATATGTAAAAAAATTTCATAGCTACACTTAAATGAGTACCTAGCCAAACCTTCCTTGGATTCACATCAAAACCCAAATTACACTCAGTCACATATTTTGAAATAAATGAGTCTCGTGTCTTGATTCTATCTACTCCATAAAAATATGCTTCTAAACTTACTAATCCCCTAGGGGGAGTGTTTTTTTTTATAGCTAAATTATGTCCTTTCCAAACAAGGTTTCCTTTCCACCATAATCCTAAACCTCATAATCCTAAACCACAGATTCCAAGTCTATGAGTTGATTATGGAATTACGCTTCATAATTTAGAATCTTGTTAACTTGTTCATCATCATCAAATAACAACCAATGATGAATATTATCTGATATCGAAGGCCTAATAAGTACTTTCACTTGATACTGACAATGAGGGTTCATATTTGCAATATCAAACTAAGTACCTAATCCTACAAGTTTATCAGCTTCATTGTTGAAACTTCTATCATGATAAAAAATCTTGAATGCATCAAAGAATTCAAGAAAATCCTAGATAACATTCTAATATTATGTCAACCTTTTTTTTTTTGGTGGTGTAATCAGTCCAAACTTACTTAACCACTAGCTTGGAATCACCCTTGATAATCAAATTCTTAATTCCATGTTTGTAGGCAATCTGTAAACCAAGCAAGAGTGCCTATACTCAGTAGTATTATTCATGAAATAAAAGGAAAACTAAATAGAAAACTTAAAACATTTACCATTTATGTTATAGAATTAACCCTAGTTTCATTCCCATGATTGTAGCAAGCCCCATCAAAACATATCTTCCAAACTACACCTTCATTGTTAGGTTAAATATCAGCAACAATAGGCTAGTCAACAATGTCAATATTCTAAACAAAGTTTCCTAATTCAACATCCATTTACAATACTTCATTTAGATCATGTTTTAGATCTTAAATTATATATATTATATTTCTCTATCTATATATTTTGACCATCTTACCCTCAAATGGAATGGTGGCATATGAAAGGTTTATTTTCACACTTCTACCCATGCTAGCAGCCCATTTACATGACAACATCCCCCACCTAGGTGGTCAGTCCATAACTACCATATCCATATTAAAATACTTACCTAAATTCATTACCAACTACACTACCAACCCTTTGACCATTCCAATAATTGGAACTTCTCACAAATCCATGGTAGAGAACTTACCAAAGGCTGATGTAATGTTAAATTTGAGATCATTTAGAAAACCCAGGGATATCACATTGTAAGAAGCTCTATAATCAAACATGAAATTATGAATAATTAAACCATTAATTAATAGGCTTGTGTATAATGGATCCACACTTAGTTGACTCTTTACCAATGTAGTTTCCGAATAGATTTCCAAAGCAGGTTCAACAACCTATTTTGATTCTTCATCTTCATCTAGGAGTATTGGGGGTAAAACAATCTCAATTTCACCATATTTCTCACCAAATTCCAAGTACTCAAAATCCATCATACTATTCTTAGGTATTCATAATAATTTAATAATTCACATAGTGATTTTCAATTGGCTCAACACTTGGGCCATATCGCACACACTATATTGAGGAAGAGGTGTATTACATGGCATGTTGACAACACCTCTAGTTGGGATAAAATTAATTAAAGTTTGATGTGGAATAGGTTGGGATGGATTTTCATGTATAACAATAGTCTTCAAGGGTGGGTTTGTTCTAACATCATTCACGCCCTTAGGTATAATATATAGAAAAAGTAATTTATTTTTGGTGGGAACACATCTAGGTTTAGAAACATGGGAAATGGATGCTAATTTCAAAGCATTTGGGACTTCTATAGTTTTATTTACTTCTTTACTTGCATAGCTTACCCTTGGATTTGTAGGTGTAGTGTCTTGAGGAGCAGGACCTTGATACTTGCTTCTCAATTAGTATTGTTTCTCTTGGGAAACCACTATATTAATTAACAACTACCTATCCTCAACTGAACGAATCCCCCCATCATATTTCATAATCATTAGTGATCTTAAAAACTTGAAATCATGATTGGATAAATCATATGCTTATGCCAGATTAACCTCATAATCAAATTCATAAGTTGGGACACATATTTTTTGTACTGCACTCCAAAATTGATCAATAGTAGTAGCACTCAACAATTCCATAGAGGTATAAATTTTGCTTTGAGAGACTTGATAATCAACCATCAAATTTACATCATCAGATGATATTGACTTAGGTCCATTTATATCTTCATCAATCCATTGATATTTATCACATGGTGGATGTGAAAGGAAGCACTTGTCACACCAATCAATATCTAAATCATAATTCATACCATTTACTTTGGCATTCAATAGATCAAGGACTTCTTTTCCAACCCCTCTATTATGATTTCTATCCATTTTTTGTCATGTGTAGGCCTCTTCCCTCTGTCATTATCTTCATTATGAAAAGTAGTCCTTCCTTGTGCTTAATTCATATTTGGATATCTCTTTTGACTTGTAGACCCATGAGGTAGCCACTTCTTATCTTTAGCCATCTTGTAGGACATTTCATTGATAGTAGAGGCTAAAGTTTTCACTATCTCCTCATGTTTAGTTGTCTTAGTGGATTGTATCTTTTCAGGATTAACCAATTTTACATTAACCTGCTTGTTTATGGGATTTCCCATAACCTTTATGTTATTCTCAATTTGGATTGCCATATAGAATGTCAACCATAGGTTTCTGGGAACCTTGTCCTTCAAGAGATATGCAGCCTTCTTATCAAAGTCATCGCAATAATTTATAAAGCATGTTGTATCACTAGGCCTTATGTTATCATGTAGCTGCATCATAGCTTTGTTGAACCATGTATTAAAGTATTGCACACACTCATTAGGGATTCTTGTTAATGTTTTCAAACTTATCCCAGAGAAACCTCAGATCGATTATATCACCATAATGAATTCTAAACACATTCTTCATTTCTTCCCATGAATCAGTTTATCCACAAGGAAGGGAATTGAACTATTCATGAGTATATTATTTAATCATGTGAAAAAATAACTTAATGCTCACATCCACATACTCAGCCTCATAGTCTTCAATGATATTTTGAAAATTCCTCAAGTTTTCATCACCACTCACTGCATTATTCCCTTGAAATTTTGGAAGATAGTTCTTACTTCATTCGAGACCTCATTGGGATAGCCTTCCATTTCATCAAAATTGATAGGTTTGAAATTGGGAATATAGAGTGTAGGATGATCATTCTCATCTTGATCCCTATGCCTCATGATTTTTTCAATGGTGGTTTCATGAATAAATGGAAAAGGGTTGTGAGGAGGTGAACAAGCTGGACTTGGTAGACCAAACTTGGGAGGGGATTCAACTAGTTGAGAAGGAGCTAGATAGTAAATGGGACTATCAGTTTCAAATTGATTAAAATAGTTATTAAATTCCTTAGCAACATGAAGTTTTAAAAAAAAATCAAAATTATTAGAATCTTGGTAGTCTAGGCACTCTTTAGCAGCTATACTTTTCCCTTCAACATGCCTCCAAACTTATCTCCGTCCTTTTTGATGAAAACATAGGGGTGAGATAGGTTGTTTTGATGAGTCACATTTGAAGGATGACCTCAATCCTTCCAACTTTGAAAATAAGAAAACACTCAAAGCTAAACTTAACAAAGATATTCAAAATCGGTAATGATTGGAGTCACCACTAGAATCAAATTTTCACAATATAACAGTTAACAAATTGATTGTGATACATGCTGAAATTTAACTTTAATGAAGATTATGGATGAAATAATAGAAGGCAAAGATAATAAAATTTTCAAAATTATGCTAAAAAGGGGAAATAACCTTCCAACATTCAATTTTAATATCTTTTTGAAATAAATGTAGTAGAAGTCAATTATCAAATCTCTCAATTCTTGACACATCCATAGTAGATTGTTGTGGCATTGATGACCAAGATAAAAAATCAATGCAAATAAAGAGAAAGAACTTGAAATTTTGATTTAGTTATAGCTCTCTGTAAGATTTCCCAGCAACATAAAGTGACCAAGATTTTAATTTAATCCCCATTAATGGTGTTAGTTGATTGTGTGACATTGATGGACCAAATATAGTCTACATGTAGCAAATGATAGCAAAGAACTTCAAAACATTAAATACTTATAGATCTCTATGATAGTCCCTGGAAACACAAGTGCCAAGGTTCTTAGTTTTTCTTTAGCAATGGTGCTAGTTGAGTGTCAGTTCCTAATTATACACATTTTTTTCTTGGCCTTTCACACTTGAAAAAAATGGAAAATACTTATGAAAACCCCACTGATATGTAAGTATATCTAGGGGAGGGTTTGGCATCAAGAATTGACCAAATCAAGAAAAAGACTTAGAGGCACTAATAACGGGTATGATCAGCTCCCTACTACTACTGGATCTACTTAAACCAAGGTGATAGGACATATAGGGTAGATTTCTTAGATGGATTGATTCTGTAATTCAACCTCCATGGAGATTTTTGGCATAAAGAACAATAAATATAACCAAGGCACAACCAAACTTGTTCACTCCACTTGGAAAGGGTTGTCATATAGGATGAACAAATGCTTTAGGTAACATACAAGATACTGAAGATAGATGGGTATATGATTTAAATCTTACTTTTAAATCATCTTCAACAACAAGGGTCAAATGGAAAACTACATCACTATGCTTCAAATCACAAAATGCAAACACATGTTATATAGGCAAGATTTTATGCATCTGAAAGGCAAATAACACTTTATATATGCAAACAATGTACACTTTTTAGGATAGGATAGAGTAGGACATGTTAGATAATTACAAGAAAGGGTGGTGTGATGGTGGTTTTCAAATAGCAGGGTATCTTTCGACCTTCATGACAATACTTCTTAGCAAAGATGTAGAAAAAACTCATATGCAACCTAATAAGAAATACCAAATGATCATTGAAAGAATAGAACATACAATGCAACTAAAATTTCAAACACTTTTCCTTGTCAAATCTGTAAACAAAGGGTTCCCTAAAAATTCCTTCAACAACATATTTTCAAGTTATAATGTAGAAAGGGTTTATAATCCAGATCTATGCTCAAAATGATAATCAGTAATAAACATTGAACCAAATGTCCAATCAACATAACTTGTAAAACACATTACTGTACTTAATCAACAAGAAATTGTAGACAAGACACGTATTTTCATTAAAATTAAAAAAGATCTTACATACATCATTTTTTTTAAATGTTGTCATGGGAAAAGCATGGTGACTTTACTCCATGTTGAACAAGGAGGACATATTATAAATGATTTCAAAGCTTGCCAATGGTTGTATAGCTGTAAACACCTTTGCAAGGGAGACAATGTATACACACAATAATGGATCCCAACATATATTGAAAGAGCATAGACATAATAAAAACAAAGACCAAAAATAATAACCTTAGAATAGAGGATAACCCCTCTATTTATACATTTTTTACACCCATTTGCAATCCAAGAATGGGGTTTGTATTTTTAAAATTTGAAATTAACACCCTAAAGTCCCACCAAGATGCTCCTAGATGGAAAATACCCTTTGTCACACCTAGAATCTTCATTATTTTATAGAGAAAATGATTCTTCCAACTTCCTCTATAAGTACTGAAGAAGATTTACAACAACCATTTGCTCTCCTTGACTGGAAATACATTTTACTTAAAATGAAAAGAGAATATTTATGGTGGAGGCCAAACAAATATTTTGTCCTCTTGTCCAATTGCTTGGAGATGCATTTGACCACTTTATTGCATAATTGGAACCTTCTTGACAACTACCCTTTCCCTTATGCATGCCATAGAACAACCCAACTTTTGTAATGATAACATTTGATCACTACATACCCATGGAAATTTGAAAAATATCCTTTGGAATAGCCCACTTTGAATTTGTAGACCTACAATATTTCTCTCATAGAGTGATTGAAAAAGTAAAGCAATGTAAAATGCAAAAACTTAGGTCATTTTACCTTTTTGCTTTTTGTCTCCAACTTGCTTTTTTACATTTTGTATTTGACACTTTTGTTTTTTTTCAATTTTGATTTTCAGGGTTGTCTCCATATTTTCTAATGCATAAATGAATTAATTTTCACTTTTTGACCTTTTTGGGAAATTTTGGTCACTTTTACAAATTTGTAATTTACCTTGTTTTGGGGAAATCTGGGACCCATCAACAATTTTTTAATTTGTAAATTGTAGAATTACAATTCGCAGTTGTAGTTACCCTAGAAAGTTCCCTTAGGGAAATGGGAACTCCAACTACAATTTGCAATTTTAAAAAATTACAAAATTGTAAAATTGCAAATTATGGTTGAGGTTCCTATTTACCTCAAAACATCTTTTTAGGGAATCTAGAACTCCAACTTCAATTTGTAATTTTTCAAAAATACAAAATGACAAATTATAGTTGGGCTTCACATTTCTCATAAAATTTCCTTTTAGGGAATCTGAAACTCCAACTATAAATTTCAATTGGTTGTGGAAGTTCCCCCTTGCGCTAAGGCCTCTAGTTGATCGGCGTTGACTCGGGGGTTCAGGGGATCTAGGTATAATTTAAAATTTACACAAGTACAAAATTACAAAATTTCTTTTCTCCTCCAATTGTCCTTGAATTTCCTCTTGAGTTGATTTTTTTCCTCTAACTTTGACTAGCAGATTTGGGAGAGTTAACCACAATTTGCAAATTACATTTTGAAAATTACTTCTCCCATACAAATTTCCTATGGAGTTTGGGGCCTCATCTACAATTTTTGGGTTTTCACCCAACTCCATTCCTACACCCTAGTCTAGTAGATGACAATATTTGCACTTAGTGGCCCTTCAACTGGATGATGTTTCACACAATAATCTTTCTCTATTTGTGCACCATGTATATAGATCTTGAAGCATTCACCAATGGAAACTTGTATAATCTAATTTCATGGGCATTTCAAATAAACAAGATCCATATCATTTTGAACCCTGATTTTCCTTGTTGATGCAAACTTCGATGGAGGATCTGACTCTTCATTATTCCCACTATCCCCATTATTTGGTCTTAGTACCCCTTTCTTCAATTTTCAGATAATGGCATTGTATTCTTAGTTCCTCATACTCTATTAGGCAAAGCTCAATGAGGAAGAAAAACAATGTCACCAGCTCTCTATCAGGGTCAGCTGCCTTAAGAAATCTCCTAATGAACATATAAAGGGTTGGTAAAGCCATATTGAGTTGCAATGCATGAGTATTAAACAGAGGACTGCATCGAATGTCTTTCGAAGAAGAGATAGCTCAAAATCATGGTTGCAGCTCGTTTCCATTTGATAGCTTGCTGCCAGCAGTTGGATATTCATCTACATTTTCAATGCATAATGATGCCTTGGATTGAAAATAAGAATCTGTGTGAATTTGTGGTCCACCATCAAGCTCATTATTCATAAATATTTCTATTGCAATAGTTGCACACCTTCTTAGGATGTCCTCATGAGTCATAGATTGCTAGTAAAGCGGACTTTGTCTCGTCAGCATTATTTAGAAACCTGCTTTGTGAAGCTCAAACCCATAAAATTAGAAACCCTTGTAACCAGTCTCAAAGGTCAAAAATTGAATGGAAAGCAACTGATTGATTCCCTCAGACACCGCCCATCTTCCCGATGTAGGTTTATAGAAAAAATCTAATGAAGGATGAAATCCTATAGCACAGATAATAACGTCAGAATCACCTATGGCTTCACTCAGCTTAGTTGTGCACTCCGTCACATCTGCCTTCACAATTTTGACTGGATTGGTAAGTGGACAAATTAGTCATGGCTCTTTCAACGTCCACAACACCAGCCCTTACTATAATAGTTGAAATACAACTCATTTGCCTATTCAACATTTTCAGATCTATTTTCCTAACTTACCACTGTTCCAAATAATTTATTTTCATAGATCAACACCTTTTTCATGCAAACCCACACTCTGTATAGGAGAGGACTTAACTTCCCTCTATTGTTAGGGTAACTCTCTTGGGAGAACAACATGTCCTTCAAGGCCATTTAATCTCGTTAAATTTCCATCTGAACTCCTCTCCTTATATCCTTGAACCATTAAAATTTTAGCCTGCCTTTCCCAACAGTCTTTCCAAATTTCTCCTTACGTGGCTCGCGCTACATTCAATGGCATCACCATCTGACTGGTAACACGCGTGCATACCCATTCTACCAGCTGCCTATTCATACCTATTCTGCTTTTCAATTTCCTACTCATTTATCTCTTTGTTGCCTGCAAGATTTGGGAATCGGAACGTAAATTGTAATATACAATTTATCTAAGTGCTAATTGCACTTCAAATTCCCATTTCCACCTTGCTATCACTCTCCTTCCTTTCGTGGGATCTGGGAGTGGAGAAGTAAATTACAATTTACAATTTCGGAGGTCGGCAAACTACAGTCCATGGCTCAATTTTAGTCATGCTTGTCTTCTTTACCACCACGTGTTTCGAAGATGGGAGTGCAATCTGCACATTGACATTTCTCTATTTGTTTTTTGCAAGTGCATCACCCGTGGACCTTTTATGTCTCCTGTGCAATGTCAAAATGCGGTCAATGCACCAGACCCCCAAACCTTTAGTGGAAACGTTAAACTCCTTTTGTAATATATCCCCTGTCAACATTGCAATCAATAAGGAATTTATTCACCAAATTCCCACGCTTCCCTGCAACAATCAAAACATTGACTTTATTTTATTCCATTGACTTCTCCCATGTAGGAAGGTTCTATCAAGGCATGGCTAAGTGTTTACGTGGCTTTTCTGCGTTGGCATGGGGCTGTTATCTTTAAAACATGTTGCATTTATTTTCATAAACTCATGGTGTAGATCCAAGCACCAACATAGCCAAAAAAAAAATAAAAAAAGACATTCTATTATTGAGTGAAGGAAACATCATTATATGCACTGATGTTATTTTTAATAATGACATTCTTTCTTAAAAAAGATTGTAAACTTGAGGCGCATTTTTGCATTATGTTTGATAAAAGGCATGAATGTGACAACGTTAATTGAGAGTCAATTTTTGGACGTAAATGTTTACAACGTAAATTATATGTGTGTAAATAAATAAAGAGAATGCCTTCTTTTTATTTATACAAATGAGATAAAATGTTGTAAGTTGTTTGAGTAGATAACTTTAAATTGTTTTTCATGCTTAAAATTGGTGGTAGTCAAGAAATTTGGAATTGATGAGGTATGACGGCCTTGTTTTAATTTTAGGTTATATATGATTATGATGTAAATATATCTCGTAAAAATCAAGGGATTTAAAAATTGTTAGGTAATTTTTATTAGAAACATTTACATTTTATGTCATGGATAGTCTAAATACTTTGTAATATTATTTATGATGAGTAAAAATATGAATGGGTCATAAATGATTGTAGGTTTAAAAATTATCATATTAATATACTTTTCAAGTATTTATTTATTTATAATAAATATTTAGGAAAAGAAAAGCATTTATAATATATAAATTTATATAAAAAATTATAATTGACTGGGCTTGGAAAGAGGTATTTATGGAAAAAATATTAATTGGCAGGTAAGGTTAGGTTAAAATTCTAAGCATGAGGTACAGTAACTTAAAATTATGGGCATAAAAATTTTTCCCTTATCATACTAAAATGTCAAAGGATGCCCATCTATATTTACATATATAGGAAACACTACAAACTATGGTAAATAAAATTAGATCAAGCTTAGCTAATATAGTTGGGTGACTGAAAAAAATAATACAGATGTGAATGTTAGACTCTCAACTTACGCCAATGTAGCTTATTAAAAAACATAGAGTTCAAACTGTATCGATCTATAATTATGTAGTTTTCATAAAATATAGATATTATATTAGATTGACCTGTATTGATGTAATATGCTAAAACAAATAAAGGAATAAAATTGTAACAATCCAAACTGATATTATTTGATGAAAGAGAAAAATAATAATTTTTTAGCTCACATTCAACAAAATATATGCAATGAGTTAGAATTGACTTGTAACTTATCCTATTTAAGATATCCAAAGTCATAGAAGATAAATCAATTAGAGCTCATTGATACTTAATGTATCTGAATACGACCAAATAGATTGATAAACCTAGCAATAAGATCAATTATGACAAAACATCAATATAGAGGGTAATCAAAATGATGAAATAACCCTAACTCATTTTTTAATATTAGAATTAATCTAATTTAGTACTACCAAGATAACACGTAAATAAATTGGATGGTTAAAAATATACTATAAAGGGTAAGGAACATGGTAGGCAAACTAGATTCACCTAAGATAGGGAATGCAATGTTTGAAAACCCTATAGAAACATTAAGTATAAGTATAGAATAAATTCAAACGATGAGTTATACATTCATTCAATCTATTAATTGTATAAATTATATTTATAAAATAAAATAACTATGGTTTGAATAGAGTTATTTAACTCAAGTTCACCAAAATATATACAATGAGCTAGTATTGACCTATAACTTATCCTATTTAATAGATCTAGGCTCAGACAAGGTAAATTAATTAGATCCTATTGATACTTAGTGTATCAAGATATGAATAAATAAATACTCTATACCTTAAAAAATATTATTTATGACACAACATAATTAGAGAGGGATCTAAGGCCTCTAAGCAATCAATATAATGAAATAACCCTAACTAGGTATTTATTATTAGAATTAATCCATTCTAATATTGCTAACATAACAAACAAATAAGGGGTATGGTTAAAATCAAACTAAAAAGGTACAAAACTATGGTAGGAAAACAAGGCCCTAGGTCACCCAAGGTGGGAAATGATTAGTTTAAAAAATCCTGTAGCTTTGTTGAGTACAAATGTAGAGGAGATACAAACAAAGAATTATACATTCATTCAAGCTAGTAATTAAAAAAATTTAATCTATCAAATGAAAGAGCTAGGGTTAAAAAAGATTTACCTTGAACAAAAATTTTCAAGGATAAAAAATTTTCCTTTGGAAAATGGCGTTTTGCAAGAGGTTGTTGTGTTTGTAAGTATCACAAAATTTGAATCAAGATCTAGGCTAAAAAGAGTCTTATTGCATAATATAATCCACAAGATAAGTTTTTTCCTCATAGACAAGATTTAATCAACAAATTCTCCATATGTAGACTTAAAAAAAATTAAAAGAAATGAAAATGTAAATAAATGTTCCTCTCTATTGGATTGAAATGGTGAATTGTATTTATAGTGTTAAGCAATCCTAACCCTTCCGTAGATTTTACTTGATGCCATCAATCAGCCTTAATTTAGTTAATAATACTGTGTTTCAACCTCAAACTAAGTCACTCAATGCCAACTTAGTTTTAAGACATATGTCATAACTTTTGAACTACATTGACCTAGATTGACTTAGTTTGATAATTGGGAAAAATAAAAAAATACGTTGATACAAGCCAATAAAATTTGAAAATATTGGTCTTATTATAATTAGGATTTATAAAGAGGATGATTAAATAAGGGATCATATATGAGGGAGTTGTAGTATATATATGAATAATAGATTAAATAATGCTTCCCACAATGTACCCATGGCATACCCACCCCTTTCCCTATGCACCATTTAAAACATGCACTCAGAGAGATTGAAACTTGACAAGTTGTTTCAAGAGAGAAAATATCACTAAATAGCGAATTTTAAAAATATTATGTGTATATAGAAGTTGTCCTAGTGAAAACAAAAACATGAGAGTTCTTAAAGGAAAAACAATATAATAAAGCTCAACTAAATGTGGGAAAAAATAAAGCCATTAACTATATCAAGAAATACAGAGACATCAAATATTCATTAATGTTTTCCTTCAATCAAACACATTTTTTCGATTTACGTAGAATAGAATTTAAACAAAAATAGCAACTTCCATCTGACTTTAATGAATTGATTACTTGATAATGTCATTATTTAGAATCTACTCAATTAATCCTCTTATAAAGGAAAAGGACATTCTAAAGTAAAAATACAGTTCTCAATACTAAAAAAAGACATAAATCAACATTTCTCTATCATAAGAACAAATTAATAGAACAAAATACTAAAAAATAAAATCAACACACATTATTTTCATCTCAAGAAATGGTGAACACCTACGACAACAAGAAGGCTTACCTACACAAGAATAATGCTCTCAACATGATATCAAACTTGGTCTCATAAATTATGCCTTCAAATATAGACTAAAATTTTTCATACATACTTGATATATTGTTAATGCCATCATTTATTTGGATTAATAACACATCAAGTGAGCCTTTATATCCTTCTGCACATATTTAAATCCAACATAAAAAGATTAATAACATTTAATGTAGGAATTTAAATATCTATATAATTAAATTACTATTGACTAAAAATGTACTAATATCATTGATTTGATTTATTGATCCCTTACCCTTTTGTATTTTTCATTGCATCAACGTCAATCACTACTATTCAACACATATAGAATGCATGTGAATTCGATCTTATAGAGACATATCGAATATTCTCCGAAAGTGAATGTAGACTATCGATCAAGTATAGAATACAAATCTCAATCTCATAAGTGCATTTTGGTGTAATGATGATTGATATCAGAGCACATGCAAGAGAAATATATGTTACAGTGAACATGTTATTACGGCCCCATTTCGTTTGAAATTTTATATTTGATTTCAGATTTCAGGATCGTATCAAATACGAATTAATTTGAATAGGAGTGATTCAAGGTTATCGGCACCCAAACTAAAATGTGTTATATGTGCTACCGTTGAACATTCAAGTTGCACCCACCATTCTTTCGTGCTAGATTTGAACGCAGAAATCCAAATATTATATGCAACATCCAAATCCGCAAATAAATAATATTCTTAAAGATTGAGGAAGCCGGTACAGGGGCATCCTTCCACATCTTTGACAGCTTCACGTTCATAGGACGTGCCACCCGATGCCTTTCATCTTCCCAATGAAAGAATCTGTAACTATGATAACCAGACATTCGGACAATGCATCCGCATCTCGGATAACAAACAACAAGACATTCTATTATTGAGTAAAGGAAACAGCATTAAATGCACTTATGTTATTTTGTAATAATGACATTCTTTCTGATAATAAACAATTTCACAGGTACACAGGTCACATTGAAGATATCCTTCGTTAATAAACAATTTCATGTGAAACTTATGCGCCATTTAATATTCGGCCCACATTCAATTGAGACGATCGAGTGTTATATTCAATTTGACTTACGGAATATTATGTAATCTAAATTGCATGATTATGATGCCCATTTTGCATTATTTTTGCTAAGAGCCATGCATGCGACAGCGTCTATTGAGAGTCGGTTAATTTATTTACAGCCCAAATTATATATACATTTTTTGTTAGGAGAACGCCTTCTCCTGATGTATACAAACGAGATAAAATATTGCAAGTTGTTTGAGTAGATAATTTTAAAATGCTTCTCATGTGCTTAAAATATGTGGTAGTCAAGAAATTTTGAATTGATGAGGTATGGCAGGCCTGGGACTTGACAGGGTGTAGCATATTTTTTAATTTGTTATATATGATTATGATGTAGATATTTCTGGTATAAATCATGTGATTTAAACATACTCGGATGATTTTTATCATAAACATTTACATATTATTTCATGGACACTGTAAACACTTTATATATATATAACCAATAAAAATATCCGCGGGTCATAAATCATTATAGGTTTAAAAATTAGCATATCAATACAGTTTTCAAGTATTTATATGTAAAAATATATTAAATATTTATAAAAAGACAAACATGTGTAATATACAAATTTGTTTAAATAAATTATAATTGATAGGACCAAAAAGAGGTATCTGTCCACAAAAATTATATTGATTGACAGGTAAGGTTAAGTTAAAATTATAAGCATGAGAATAATAACTTTAAATTATGAGCATCCGGAACTTTTCCCTGGTCGTACTAAAAGGTTGAAGGATGGCCATCTATATTTACATATATAGGAAACACTACAAACTAAGGTAAATAAAAATTTAGATCGAATTTAGCTGATATTGTTGGGCGATTGAAGAAAATAATACACATCTGAGTGTAAGACTATTGACTTGCGTTGATGTAGCTTGTTGAAAAAAGTTCAAACTGTATCGACCTATTTCGATGTAATTTTTTGAAAACACAAATATTATAGCGGATTTATCTGCATTGATGTAGTATACTGAAAAAGATAAAGGAATAAAAATTTAATGACCCATGCTGATATAGTTTGATGAAAGAGAAATAACAATTATTTAGCTCGTCTTCACCAAAATGTATATAATGAGATGGGATTGACCTGCAACTTCTCTTATTTAACATATCAAAATTCATAGAAGGTAAATCAAATAAAGTCCATTAATATTTAATGTATCGAAATACGACCAAATGGATATGCTAAACATACGAAGTTGATCAATTATGATACAACATCAATAGAGAGGGTTCCAAGGCCTTTAAAAAATCAATATAATGAAATAAATCTAACTAGTTCTTTAATATTAATATTAATCTAATTTAGTTTTACAAAGATATGGCACAAATAATTACGATGGTTAAAAATAAACTAAAAAGAGTAAGGAGCCATTGCAGGGCAATTAAGGCCTAGATCAAGGTGGAAAATTGAAATTTAGAAAAACCCTATAGCGTCACTATGTATAACTATAGAGAAGATTCAAACAAAGACTTATACATTCTTTCAAGCTATTAATTATGTGAATTCTATCTATCAAATAAAAGAGATAGGGTCCTAATATACTTACTTCGAACAAAATATATCAAACCTCAATTTCTCCCTTGGCAAGTGGTGTTTTACAGGTGGTTGTTGTGGTTGTAAGGATTACAAAATTTGAATCAATCCATACGCTGAAATAACTCCTCAAATAACATTCGAGATTCCAAAAGATAATTTTTTTCTTCCGTTAAAAGATCTAAGCAATGACTTCTCCAAATATAGACTTAAGCATAATTGTGAGCAATGATAATGCAAAATATATTGCATTAAATTGGTGGCTTGTATTTCTAGTGATGAGTAATCCTAACCCTTCCCAAAGTTTTTCCTCATGTCATCGGCTAGCCTATATGTAATGTATTATGTTGATTCAAAACGTTCTTCTTCCATAAGAGAACCAAAATTGTAGACACATTTGTTCCATAAGCATAATACATTAATGTATAGACTGTGAAAACATAAAATGTTTGATAGCCTAGATGTTGTTAAAAATATGACAGCTTAACCTTGAACTAGGTTGTCTAGGGTCAACTTGGTTGTAAAGCATCCACCATCACTTTCAAACTACATCATGTTGGGCTAATATAGTCATGAAATATGTGTCTTTGTATAGTTATGAGTTTTAAGGAGGAAGATTGCTTAGGGTATCAAGTATGAGGGAACCATATTAGGTATATGTATGATAAATTAAATAAAAGTATTTTTGTTAAGCACCAATGGTCTACCCACCTCTTTCTCAGTATTCTATTTAAAGCATGCACTCAATGAAATTACAACTCTATAGGTTGTTTTTATCAAATAAAGTGTTATTAAATGATTATCGGTGTAGGTTTTTAATTCAATATATGGTTTTTCTACACATATTTATTAATCTTGTTTAGTTGAAATAATTATGTCTCATAGATGTGATGATGAGGTCATCATTGCACATGCACATGCTTATTTGTAGTCAACATGGCTGCACTATTTATTTGGCAACTAATGTTGATATGTGGGGTTTGGGATGTTACACATGGGGTTACTATTCACTTGGCAATTGAGTTGTGTTCTCATTGCGAAATAAATGTAGCTCAATACCTCTTCTTTGCCTAAATAAGGACTTATCCTCCAAAGCATTTATGTCGATTCTAAGTAGATTATGTAGAGTATTATAGTATAGTAGCTTGTCTAGTGTAGAGTTCAATAGGTTGTTTAGCTTGTATGTCATTTATTGTTGTGTTAAGGAGCCTATTAAGCCTTTGAGCTTGGGTACATACCAACATGATTTTTATAATCTTCATAGAGCAACCTTCTTCACTAATACATGATTTTATAGTCTTTATTCTTATCTATTGTTATTTCATTCATCACAACAAAGTTGTTTATTTGAACTTTTAGTATTCAGTTTTGGACATCTCATTATAAAATGATTCTAAAATGGTATCAGAGCATCAAGACTGGTAAACGAACATCATTTTCCTTTTTTATTTAAAATATTTAATAGATACTTTTTTTTTATAGTCCTCCAATTTACATTGGTATTTGCATACGTATTTGCGTTTGTATTTTTATTGGTCATATATGCAAGTCATATAAGTTTTTGAATCTTAATATTTTTCACAAGTATATGTATGCAATATAAGGATTTGGCAAAGTTGATCTACGGTTTCTTAGATTTAAAGGATTATATCGAGAGTGGTGTTTATGGGTTGAGCAAAGGGTGAGATAAGGAGAGTTGTGCTCAATTTTGAATCTCTCATGGCATGATTTACATCTTCTTTAGGGTTTTACCAACCATAACTTCTTAAGGAAACTAGTCTTCAATGTAGTGTTTGGAGCTTCCAGAAGTTGCACCTCACCTCCCAACAATCTCTTCATGGCCTACTCAATGTCCATGATTCTGCATATTGATAAACATTGGCCAAACCATTATAGGAGGCAACTAATTTAACATTGGCATTGTTTACCTTCATTATTTTGGTTGTGTTTTATTAGTCGATAGATTATATTGATGCATCACTACTAAGACATATGGTTTTGACTCCATTATAAGATGTTGAACCTTATTATTGTTTGGTGGAAATATTTATAGGAGTTTTATTATAGGAAAGGAAATGTAAAAGAGATTTGTAGGTAGAGGTCACCGGTGGGCATGTCGATGATTTCCTAGTTAAGTCATATGCCATTTTTCACTCTCCTTATTGTGTGTTGGCATTTTACGCATGGCTTGGTCTCCTACAGTGGTTGCCTCCCTTGGTGCTAGTCCACGGCCTACCATCCAAGCCACCAGCTGGTATCCCATGGCTGAATTCTTTCCTCTCACAATAGTCTCCATCACCAACCCACTCTCTTGGCCAAAACCATGTTTTATCTGATCTATGCCCTATTGCCATCCTTGTTCTAAAAACATTTTTTTAGATTATTTTAAAACTTCAAAATTCAAACATTTTATAGATTTGAGGGCCAAAAAAAATTTTATTTAATAAAAAACAATATTATTTATGGGGATTTTGAAAATTATTCTGTGGTGGTAGGTGTATTTTTACCTAGTAGGGGCACAATTTTTTATAAAAGAAATCTAAAAAAAAGGAAAATAAAATACCCCCTCGAGTTTGGGTTGTATTTTTTTATGGTGGAAGAATTTTATTTACATATTTTTAAAATAATATGTTGTATTTGAACCACTATTGCTCTTATCATTCTCCCAAATGCATTTTTTATGGTAACTGACATCTATTGGTGGAGGCCATTTTTTATATTATACTATTGATGCCTCTAGATGTAGCATAGGTGCTCTTAGTGTCGAAATAACACTTCTCATTTCAAAATTTGGGGAATTCAAAGCATGAGTAAAAGATTATGGTAATCTAGTTACCTATGGTGAAATAATGGTAGAGCAATAAACTATTCCACAATATTTATATTGATTGGTGGTTGGGAGCCACCATGGTAAAACTTAATGAAATATAAGAGATTTATGCTATTATTAGTGAATTTGGATATGGTGGCTCCCAACCGCCAATCAATATAAATAATTTTAAATAGTTTATTACTCTTTCATTATTTCACCATAGGTAACCAGATTACTATAATCTTCTACTCATGCTTTGAATTCCTTGAATTTTGAAATGAGAAGTGTTCCTTAGACACTAAGATCACCTATGGTACATCTAGAGGCATCAAAAAGATAAAGCTCCATTGGTGCTAGAAGGAGGGATTCTTTGTGAATTTACATGATCTTTGCTGATTTTGGTTTGTTTTGATCAAATATTGATGTTATCTTTACACATTTACATAGTTATTTTCTCAAAAGTGTAAATATCATCGATCTTCATGGTCCTTGACCCATCTTTGTGCTTCTTTTAGACAAATATCACAAGTCTTTGAGGATAGATGTTTTATTTTGGCAAAGATAGCTTGAGATCTGAGAATTCAAAGTATTTGAGTCTAGAATAGCTTGTTTTGATCAAAGATTGATAAATATTTTATGGATCTAAATTTATTTGAGATTATAATTGTTAAGGTCGATCATCGTTACATAATTAGACACATATTTGAGATAATTTAGTTAAAGGTTGATTTCCTTCTTTGTTCTTTACATAAATCTTTGCAAAATTTTCTTCTATGCAAGTTTGGTCGTTGTTCTTCATAAAGGTTGGTTTGACACATCATATTTCAAACAAGATCAAAAGTTCTCAAGCTGGGATTACCAAGAATCCAAACAAGATCACATTCATAAATAGGAGAACATCTACTAGAACTAGACATCCACAAAAAAGATAGACAAGACAAAGGTAGACATAGACAATCAACGTCTTTACCGACTTCACCACTCCAAGGTACTCCTAATTTCAACCTTCATCAAGGTATGACTTGGTTAGGGATCTCTCTTATTAACATTCAAGGTACAGTTCATGACCTTCCTCAAAATCCAAAAAATATTTGCTAACTTTTAGTCCTAATGGTGTTGTGACAACATAAGAACATGTTAAATCCTTCAAAGTTTCATTAAGATTGCTAAATGTCACTCATGAAGATGTAGTGTGTAGCTTGTTTCCTTTCACATTTAAGGATGATGTGTATGAATGGTTCTTAAACCTACCTGATGATTTCATTAGCACCTTGAATGAATTTAATAACATTTTCATTAATCAGTTTGGAAAAATCATGAAGCCTTGTGTCCTATACCAATAGTTTACCACCCTCAAAAGGGATGCCAATGAACATATGAGAGCTTTTAATAATAGGTTTTAGAAGATGTACAATAAAACCATTGACCCTTATAAACCTAATTAGACATTAGCCTTGGAAATATACAAAGATGCTCTTGATCCCATAACTTCAATATTCATAAAGAGGGTTGTAGGACCTATAAATATATTGGCTTTAGCTGATGCTGAGGTTTTGATCATTAATGACCGAATACAACCTCAAGGTCAGATGGCCTACTTTGTTCCCAATATCAATCCATATATGCCTACCTTGAATGTATTTTCTAATAAAAACCAAAATGTGCATGCTCTCAACCAACTCCCAAACCTAAACCAATTACCTCTAAGACATGTTGCTCCTAACTCAAATTTGGGGTTCTTAAATCACCTTGATACTAATGGATCTAATGAAAATGATCAAAGGACCTTAGCACTCGACACTGGAATCAATAACAACTAGGTTCATAATTCATAAACTCCTAAAAATAAAAATGAGTCCATTCTAAAAATGATCTAAAAATTGAGCACTAACTTCCTTCAATTGCAAAAGCAAGTTGGCAATATTGGAGAGAATTATGGAAGGAAATTCTCTTTCCAAAGGTTCAATAGGCCCAATAATAGGATTAATAATGATAATTTACATAATAATAAGAATAAAAAACCATCTTCTGAAAAGAGGACTGTGGATATTAATCTTATTGATATTACTTTACCTAACTATTATAGAGTCTATTATACTGCTAAGAATGGTGAGATTGATTGCATTGCGTTTTGTAAATCTTTTGAAGCATTTCAAGAAGAGTTGGACACTTTTGATGTAGTACCTAACAAAGATAATGGTGTAAGTAATTCAGGATCCAATCTTACTAACCAGACCTTCATGGTGGAAACATTTGATTTTCCCTTCCAAGAAGACAATAAACTTGATGATGTTCTTAAAGAAGTTCATGCCTTCCAGTAGTTCATGAAGAAGACATATCTTCTAAGTAATAGAAAATAGAGATATCCTTTGACTACGTCTACTCCTCCAAATAACTTTGGTAGTCCTTTGAATACCACTTAAGACTATAATCTAGAGCCTCCAAATGGAAGTATTTCTAGACCTAGTACTGATACTTCTAATTCTTCCAATAGGGCTCATTATAATATTTTGGAGGACATGAAGAAAATTAAAGATAATATTACTTTGCATGAACTAACAAAAATCATAGATAAAAGAGATATATTTCTAGATTCCTTGTCCAAAAAATATAGAAAGATGTCTAAGATTGGCATTGCCAATGTAGCTATGTATAAAGCTAAGAAAGAGTCCCAACCCTTCTTTCTTATAGTTAGAATGTTTGGTAAGGACTTTCATAACTGTTTGTTAGATTTTGATGCCTCTAAAAATATTATGCCTATAGGTGTTTGTAGTAAACTTAGTTTGTCCCCCATTAAATTTGATAGGGTTATCATCTAGTTAGATGAATCCAGGGTCAAGGTGGTTGGAGAATTGTTAAATGTTCATATATAACTAGCTTCTGATCGAAGAGTCTAAAAATTTATAAATATTCAAGTAGTAGATATCTTTGATTCATATGGACTACTTTTAATAAGAAAATGGATAAAGGCTTTAAATAGATATATGTCCATAAACTATTCACACCTATGGATGCCTTGGAAGGGAGTTACTAACTAGATTAGAGTTTAAAGGGAGCCAAGAATGAAACACATGATTACTGAGTATAAAATTTTCAATGAAAGGGTCAACATAATTGCTTTGGGTTTAATATTTTTCACCTTAGAAACTTCCAAGGTATGTGATCCTAAATCTCCTCATGTTATGCTTGGGTTATAAAAGCTATATTTTTATGGGGCTAGGTGTAAATCTGGATCTAAGCTAGGCATTGTTATAACTAAACCTATTGGTAAGAAGTACCATGCCTTTTATAGGCTCTACTTCCTTTGTATCAATAACCTTACAGAATATGAGGCTCTCATCTTAGGTCAGCAATTTGCCATAAAAAACAAGGTCAATGAACTACTAGTTTATGGTAATTTAGAATTGGTAGTCAATCAGGTAAGAAACAAGTATCAATTCCATTTTTCCTACCTCAAGAGGTATAAATTTAGATTTTGGGACCTTATGTAATCTTTTGATGCCTTTAATATTATTTCTATCCTTAGGGAAGAAAATATGGCTGCTAATAAACTTGCCTCTACTACAATTAATCTCATGCCTAAAAAAGATTAACCAAACTTTAGCATTGAGATGATATCTTTCCCTTCTATCTCAGAATCTTTAGATTAACCATCTATAGGTATTTAGTGATGACCAACAAATCCTAAACTTCATGACTTGTTCAGGATCATTTGAGGCTCATATCATTGATGATGCTGATAAAAATTCATTTAGAGAAGATAAGTTTGATGGCAAAGTCATTGAGATAAATGACAACAAAATCCCCAAGGGGATGGTTACCTTATAAAGGTTGTTTGATCAAGATAATCTATTTGAAGCCTTTAAGATCCCAAAGTAAGTGGAAAAGATTACAATGCAATTGATTTTGGACTTCAAGATCAACCTTAATTGGTTAATATTGGAAAAGTTTATACAAGTGCTAAAAATAAGATTGGTAAGTGCATTATAATTTACATGGATGATCTAACTATTTTTTTAAGAACAAGGAGGACCATTTCATGCATTTGAAATAGGTTTTTAAAAGGTTTAAAAGGTATGGAATTTCCCTCAACCCTAAGAAAAACATTTTTTGTGTCACTGAGGGTAAACTGTTAGGTCATGTTATCACTAAAAGTAGGATCTCTATATATCCTGAAAGAGTGGAATCCATATCAAAGATATAGCCTCCCAATAGTAGAAAATAATTAAAATCATTTTTGACAAAATAAATAATGTAAGAAAATTCATTTCTAGATTTGCATAAATTATCAAACCATTAAATGATATGCTAAAGAAATATGCTAATGTTTCATGAAATGAGGAATCCAAGAAGGCCTTTGGAGATATCAAAGATGTAATCAGTCAAACTCTAGTCTTGATAAGTAAAGACTTTTCAAAATATTTTTACTTGTACTCTTTTTCCTCTAACCACACTATTGTTACTATTTTGACTCAAAAAATAGAAGAATGTGACCATCCAATTACTTTTATGAGCACTAATTTGAAAAATGTAAAGTTAAATTATCCATTGATTGATAGACAAACTTTTGCATTAGTTAAGGTTGTCAAGAAATTTAGGAACTATATTCTTAGGAACAAAGTGCATGCCATTCTACCAGACCTAGCCACTAAGCTAATGTTGAGCCAATGTGAGCTTAGAGAGTGAATAGGTAAGTGGATGTCTATTCTTCAATAATATGACATAGAGATGAAAATTGTAAAATTGGTAAGATGTCAAGGTCTGATTCAAATGATTATTAATACCAGCCCTAAACTAAAGCTGTTAAGTGACATAACTACAGGGCTTGAAATAAAAAACTAATAATGATCAAACCTAAGGATCATTATTAATGGTTCGTGTTGATCCATAAGCAAAGATCTGATGATGCAAAGCAAAAGATAGATTTTAAAGGGTAATTCCTAGTTCCTTTAAAGTATTTATGAAAAATTCCATGAAAGTTGCCAAATAGATGCTATGTAGGTGCCACACAAGCATAAAAGTAAATATATTTCTATCACAAAAAGGGGAAAGGTATAAAGGCTTGGGTCTAAATAAAATCTAAGGTATGAATTTGCCTAAGTTTGAGCAAACATCACCATTAAAGCTATAGAAAGCCCTAGTCTCCATACAAAGATCCCTAATTTGAACACTAATCAATTATAGTTGATCCAAAAGGAGTCTTATTGCCATTTGAGTGAGAACAAGCTCATATAGAGGCTACTTAAGGACCACTAGTGAACAATTTTCAAGTTTCACAATCATCATAGCTTGAAGGTAATAACAAAGGGATGACACAAAGTTATACTTGACTTGAGACAATGAAGGAAGAGTATTTAAGGATATAGACTTTGATTCTATGACATTAAACACCCAAACAGGAACTAGTCCAAGATTTTTTATACTATTTATGACATGCATGCCATCACAAGAGAAGATCAAAATAATGCCACAATTCTCTAGAGGAATAATAACCTAGTCTCCACTTTGTTGCTACAAAACCTGAGGTATTGCATTGTATTGATGTTATTTCCCCTATTTTCATAGTTTTTAAGATTGATCAAGATGTGATACTTCATGAACGTAGATTTAAAAACATAGCATATATTTCCCCCTAGCATATGAAATCTACTACAAGCTACAGAAGACCTAGGTAGACTTACCTACAATTAGAACATGGACTAGAAAAAATGACTTAAACACTATCCTTACCCCATGGCTGCTTATTACAACCTAAGTGATCCAAGAACCCATTGGGAAGATCCTAATTATACATTTTAGGAAATGAATTAGAATAATCATGACCTTGTTGAATAGGTTATCTATAGCCCCTTCCACCACACATGTTAATAATATTTGGGTTCCTTATGTATACTTGATGGTAGAAAAGGGACTCACATCCCAGTAGGTGAGATGATTGACATTTGTTTGAAACAATAATTTTCAACCATGAAGAAGAAAACCAATAGCCACTTCTTCATGATGTCCTATTTTATAGATTCCCTCTTGGCCATCACCAAGATCCCTAACATACAAAATTGGTCACCTTAGGGGAGACATATTGTTTTCCATCACTATTCTATGTTTCACATATTCATGTATAGACACAACATACAACTCATTTGTGATTATGTTTATAAAACCTTGGTAGAATATATTATAGGGATCCCCATGGGTAGGGTCGGCTCTCTCATCAAGAAGTATGTAGAGCTAATGGGGGACATCTAGTTTTATCTAGACTGCATAGTGATTAGAATAGAAGGGAACTTAACTCAGCCCCTCAAACTACTAGTCCATGGTATAAAAAGAGATTAGATACCAACTTTCCAATAGTATAGATGGTATGTACAAGTAGAAAAGGAAATAAATCCTTCACCCTTTTCATTTGACCATCTGCAAGACTATACTATAGAATTGGGAGGATGTGAATGTCATCTCCAAACACATAAACTCCTTCAACTTAAAATTAGATGACCTGAGGAAATGAGACCCTCATAATAGGATCACAGAACATTTGAAATCAAAAATAAATAATTACCCCTATGAACACAACCTTGGTTTTCATGATATGATGTATATTAGGGCCTCCAATTTCACAGAAGTGTTGGCTAGGTTGAAAAATCATAATATCATACTTACGGTTAGGCTAGCTAGAGATGACAAGCTACCTAGAGAGATCCAGTAGATGGGACTTTTGTAGTACTACTTTTTGCCTAGACCCTCTTCCAAACCCCCTCTTGAACCTCCAAAACTATAACTAAAACAACCTTAAGCACAAGTTGTACAAGTAATTGGGAAAGAGAAACTAGAAGAGAGACCTAATGAAGTGCCATCATCCTTAGATCAACCTTAAATAACACACATATGGAGATCCTTAAACCTCCAAAAATCATAGAGTCATCAGTAAGTGTAAAATTCAATCTAGAGATAGTATGCTTGGAGAGAGTGACAACAAAGAATACCATGGTTGGGAGTGAGGAATTCACCTTTCAGAGAGTTGAACCTTTTGTGGGATTAACCCCAATAGTAGGTTAGGGACCTTGTGAACGCCCAATCCATGAAGAGGACATACTTGGACTAGATAATGCCCATTCAACCTAACTAAAATTAGCCATCAAAGTCCTATACCAAAAGATAGATAGCTTATAAAATAAAAAATAAAATCTTGAGACACAAGTTGTTCTATCAATCCTAGATGAGATGATATAGATGTTTGAAGCATCTTTCCATGATATGTTTAATATTTAAAGAAATGAATATAAATAAGGGTCCTGTAGTTCAGTTGGATGAAATATCTAAGGGTTTGATATCCCAATAACAAAGCTCAAGGGACAAAATGAAGGAGCTTATCAACATACTAGTGGAGGACCGGATTCCTAGCTTCTAGACCATTAACTTAGCCCAATTGAATACTATTGTGGGAATAAATTTTGACAATATCTAGGGATTAATCACATGGTTAAGTAATTTTTAGAGGATTCCAAGGGATGATAAATAATTGATAAGTATAATTGAACAACTTCTTGGAACCATTCTTTCTATGCCTACCATACTTAGCTCCCTAGGAATCATTTTTGATGATGAGTACAATCCCAAGGTCACCTTGGTTATGAAAGAGTTGAAGAGCAAGAGCTAGGGCTAGTTTTGAGGTGATAACAATAGGATCATGGGCATGATCCCAACTCAATAGGAGAAAATTATTGAGGAAAGAAGTATCAAGGAAGTAATGGCCAAAATGACAGAGATTTTGATGACTTGGTGGACTAGGAGGATGAATGCCTATTGGAGCCAGCTATCAACTTAAGACTAGTTAATGAATAACATCAAAAGTCCATGAAGATTCTATAGGATCAATAAAGGAATTCTTCAGCATAGGGCCCACCAAATAAATACTAATACTATGCTTTGTTAGAAACATTGTAATATTCAAAATTAGAATATTCTTTTGTAAAGTCATGCATTAGTTTGTTAACACATTTTCCTATAGGTTAGTCCACTTTGGAAAAGGAAATGTATTCTTAAACTATGTAAAAGGATAGTTGTCCTTACCTTTATACATTTATAAGCTCCTAACTAACCGGTGTGCTGTCATGGTCTTCTATAAAAGGCATTATTACCATTTTGTAAAGGGAGAGAGTTTTTAAAGCAAAAACCTATTTTGTATACTTAGAGAAATTAATACAATCAAGGAATAATAATATGTTTGTCCAAATTTGTTTTGTGTCAATTGTTATGAGGCTTCTCTTTCATTTATCTATTTGGATGTCTAAATTTGAATGGTTTTTATTAATTCTTGATATGCATATATGAATGTAGAGTTGTTAACTTGTGCTTATGATAGGTTAATTGAAAGATCTTAGGTTCATTTCATTTCACTTACTTACCTTGTAGATGTGCTAATGCAATTTGCTTGTGAATTAAATCTTTAAATTGAATCTAGTTTCTTATTTGCATTGTTCCATCCTTTCCTTAGACAATTACTTAGTACATGGTAAGATATGTGCTAAATTTATTTCATGTCATGTATTAGTTTGAATGTATATCTTGATGAAATCTAAACATTGTCATAATATTTGGACTAAAAATTAGAATATATTATTTTTGTCCTACCCTTCCTTTTGCTTCTTTTTTACCAAATCACACTAGTTTAAACTTCACTATAAATATTCATTTAGATTAATATTTAGTTTATAACTTGATCAAAAATTCACTAATAATAACATATATCTCTTTTATTTCACTAAGTTTGGCCATGGAGGCTCCCAACCAGTAATTAATATGAATATTATGGGATAGTTTATTATTCTACTACTATTTTAGCATAGGTAACTAGATTACCATAATCTATTACTCAAGATTTGAATTACCCAAATTCTAAAATGGGAAGTGTTCTGTAGACACTAAGAGAACTTGTGGAACATCTAGAGGCATCAGCAGGACAAAGATCTTCTTGGCTTTGGATCTTTTGATCTCCTTCACTCCATCTGATCATTCTTCTATATAGAATGTTATCCATTGATCCTATAAGTACCATGAACTTTAATTATCATTGGTATACATAAAGGGACTTATGATAAATATTTTAGGCTAAATTTTATATCATCTTGATAAACACAATGTAAACTTTGGGTTAAAATATTTAAGCTAAGTCTTAGAATACACTTAAAGGGGACCTAAATAATAACTGGACTTAATGTAAGGTGTTAACCTATGGTTTTATCATGTTGATAATCATGATAAAACTTTAGGTTAAAAAATTAAGGTAAGTTTCAAGGCATAGGGACTTCTTATTAAATTAAAACATAATACAAGTGTTTAGCCTATAAAACTTTAGGTTAAAACATTAAGCTAATTTTTAAGGCATAGAGACTTCTTGTTAAATTAAAACATAATACAAATGTTTAGCCTAAGGTCTATTGTGTTAATAAATACCATATGAACCTTAGGATAAAGACATAGATTAAGTCTATGTTTTTCAATTTTTAGACCACAAGATAATTTTATCATTAAAATTCAAAGACTAAGTTTTTATTTCCCAAAGGGGGGTCCTATTGAATAGCAATTTATTCAATAAGCCTTAGCCATGTTTTGAAGCATATCCTTATGTTTACGTAAGATCATCAATGAGCTTAAATTTGTTGGCCTTGTGGACATCAATGATGGCCTCGTGGGAGTTAAATGATGTTTGTGAGAATGTCAAATTTAAGTTCATTAAGTTCATAGGTCCATAGATCATGTATTTAACATGCTCCATATGATCATTTGGTCCTAATCAAGCAAAGGTCGATGATTAATATTCAAGCATATGCATGCCATTGGTCCCTACAATCATGAAGAGGATCGAGTTAGCTCATGTATCAATGCATATGAAAATTAGACTAAGTAAAACCCTAAGTCTTTAAAGCATAATAAATGGGTCCCTTTGAATATTATAGTCATAAACTAAGGTTTTTTGTATTTAAATAATATAATAATCCTTAGGGTAAGACCTTATGTGAAGTCTATGTTTTAATGCATGAGGCCTTTTCAACACTAAGCATGAATGCGAGAGTGCCATGTGGAAAATCCATAGGAATCCTAAACTTTTGGGTCCATTTGACCCTGGGAAGGGTTTGTAGAGCATTGATCAGAATCTAAGTTCATGATATGGTGACACTTGTCATCTTCATGGGGCTTCTTAAGCTTTAGGAATTTTAATTCCACGTTTGCTCAATTAGATTGGTTTGTGTGAGTATTCATATACCATTGATCATGATCGTAGATACTTGCCCATGATTGGATATTTCCAAATATTAAATTTGTAACATATGTCTTATCTCAAGGTTTCATTGATTAATAAATACAATAAGACCTTAGGGTAAAATGTAGGCTAAGTCTATGTTTGATAAAAAAAAAAAGGGAGGGCCCTTTAATCTTAAGGATGATTACTAACCATTAGATCTTCAATCCCACCTAAACATGAATTGATGATCATGATCTCAAGGCTTACGTGGTATTGGTCTGATGGATCAAGGCTTTGGATCCATCAGGTCTCCTTCACTCTATCTGATCATTCTCTGTGATGAAGTGAGAACCATCAATTCTATAAGGAGGCAAGATGTTTAATTTATGGCTTGGATCAATTTAGTAACTTAGGATAAAATTTTAAGACCAATGCCTTGTTCATGTTAATAAACATGAATGTGACCTTAAGACTAAGATATTTAATCTAAGTATGTAAGAAGAGGACCATGCAACACAATGGAGCTAAGCTAAGAAAATAAAAGACCTTACATACATGAATTTTAGATCATATTAAAAATAAAAAGAACAAAAAAATGGAGAAAATAAAATGAGACCAAACATTTATTTTTAGGGTAAGGTTTGGTCATGCTAAAAATATGACCAAGCCTTAGCATAAAAATTAGGCTTAAGTCTAAATCAAGTTCAAAATATTCCCACAAAATTTGAATTCAAATGAAGGGTATAATCTAGGGTTTCTTGACGAAGGGTTTTGGAACATGAATCCAACTATGATATCTCATAGACCAAAGGATAGTAAAATCCTTAATGATGATAAGCCTGTGAACATCCCAGTATGATCCATTAATAAGAGCTCCATGAAACCTATGAATTAAAACATGAGGGTCAATTGTTAACAAAATTAGGTAAGGTTAAAGTGAAACCATGAATAAAAGGGTTAATCTATCATGCATGGATGATATTAAAATTCTAATAATGTGTAGAATATCAAGATTTTAGTGTTAAGGTTAAAAGTATGCACAAGGGTCCCTATTTTTCATAAATAGGCGTATGTTGACCTCAACAAGTACTTATAACCCTAGACCCCCAAATTATGCTCTATTCTATAATAATTTTGAGTGTTGAAGACCATTGGGTGAGGCTTGATCAAGTAGGATGTCAGTTCCTCTCATAGTATAAACAAGCTTATTCACATAGATTACTCATGGACATATTATTAGCTGAGTCTAATATCCAGTATTTGAGAGTGAATTATACTTAAAAACTTGGGGGTTATTTATTATACTTATGGGGCTTACTATTGATTAATATGGGGGGGGAGACATCTCTCTATTCTAATGGGGGGATACATCAATATATTATGATCAGGGATTTATATGTACTTGGGTACCTAACAAGGCCTTGTTGGTGGGACCCAAATCTTAAATTCACCTAACTTATGCTCAATGTGGGTCTTGGTGTACGTTTTTTATCCATTATATGTTTTCTATACACATATTTATTAAGGTTTGTTATTTTTAATAATTATATATTACTTAGGTGTAATAACGAGGTCATAATTATGCATGCACAAGTTTTTTTGTAGTCAACATGGTTACATTATTCATTTGGTAATCTATGTTGACATGCGGGGCTTGGAATGTTGCACATAAGGTTACTATTCTCCTATAAACTAATTTGTATTCTCATTACTAAATTGATGTGTGTCAATACCTCATATATGCCTATATAAGTACCTATCCTCCAAGGTATTCGTGTGGATTCTAAGTAGATTATATGGAGTATTGTACTTTAGAAACTTATCTAGTGTATAGTTCAATCAATTATTTAGATTTTATGCCATTTATTTTTGCACTAGTGATCCTTTTAAACCTTTGATATTGGGTTTTTTCCAATAGGCTTGTTATAAGTTTCGTAGAGAAACCTTCTTCACTAATACATGTGCTTGCAGCCTCTATTCTACTCTATTATGATTTCATTCATTGCAACAAAGTTATGTGTTCGATCTTCTAGTATTTGGTCTTGGATATATCATTAGAATATTATTCTAACAATGATGAAGTTTAAATATATTATGTGTATACATATTCCCCACTTGAAATTCATCACATTTTACCATAATGTAACATGGTTTACTTCAAGAAAGAAAATAAAAACACAATAATTGAGCTAACAAAGTCTATTAGAAAATACAAAATAAATTAAATAAAATGATTTATAAATTTTTATATTCACTTAACTTATTGTTATTGAATATAAGAGTCTGATGTGTGAAAGAATAAATAGACGGAGAAGATATGACAATTTCTTATTTTTTATAAAAATTGGTGTTATGACTCAAAAGGTTTATACTTTTTCAAGATTTTAAAGTTTATTTTGATTTATGAAACAAACAAAAGCTATAATAAAATTACATAATTTATAGGTAAATAATTGAAAGTTTGATGTTTTTTAAATTTATTATAAAATGGGTGAATTACTATTCATTTATACTTTTACTTTTTTTTTAAACTAGCGTTCTTTGTATCTAAATTTAGAAAAGGGAGAGGTGATATCCCATGCTTATGGAGGTGGAAAATTTCTAGGGAAAATTATAACAACAATTAGTGTATTATATGTACAAGGTGCATTTATTCTTAATTTTTTTTTTGAAATAAAATAGACTAGATTAGGATAAATAAGTGGTCCGTAAAATATGTGTAGAAAAATTTATCATGGTCAGGCATAGTTATAGGCATGACAAGAACTAGCTTAAGAAAGAGCCTCTTATTTTACTATAGTTTATAAATTTTCAAGAATGCATGTTCAAGTGGCCAATCTACAAGGACAAGTGGATGGTTTAAAATTATGGAAATAGTCACTACATCAAACTACATAGAGAGGGAAGCCTCAGGTCTTTATGGGTGGTGTAGCACATCCTTGTTATGGGTTTCACACTTAAATTTATTTTTTGTACTATGTATCATTATATATCATGATGTATATAATATTTTTCACACAAACACACACACACACACACACACACACACACACACACACACACACACACACACACACACACACACACACACACACACACACACACACACACACAGTGAGAGAGATGTGTTTCACTATGACTCATGAATGTTATATATTGATGTATTTTATTTGTAGCATATGTGAATATGATTCATTATTCTATGGTAAAATGTATATTATATGTTTTATTATTTTATAGAAAATGTGAGAAAATGCACTGTTAAAAATTAAATGATAATATTCACATAGAAGGGTTTGGCCATTTCAAAATATCTTTCACTAATAGAAATCACTGGATATTTTTTTAACAAATTTATAGTACAATTGTGCTTGATTCATATCCAAAACAATGTTTAGGATATGATTCATGTCTATGAAAACCAAGTCTTATATTCATTAAATTTCTAATATTAAGCAATAACCTTGTGTTATCTTTCCAAAATTATGCAAGTAACTCTTTTAGGGCATTGGCTATAGCTTTGTATTTCCATGAGAGTATATTAGATAATTCCCACAAGTCATTGATATTAGAAACATCAATTATTCTATGTCTCCCAATTGCTTTCATTGGTTATTTCATCTTTATATGCAATTCTTAGTTTGTTTTTCTAATCAATCATTTATTCTTTATTTGACAACTTACCAAATAAGTTGTAATAATGCATTGGGAAGCATTAAAATCTTTGGTGCATTTATTCACACCTGCTTGATGGTATGCATTATGAAAATTTGCAAAAACTAACTATTTTTCACCATCAAAATTATACATTATTAATCTTAGGGTGTTCATTGCAAGTCTCATCCTAAGCACTTTTATCAATGTAAAAATCAATTGACATCCTTCAGTTTTGCTTAATTTTTCAATGTGCCACTCCCAAATTCTTTCAATTTTTCTTCTCATATGGTGCTCAAACATTTTTTTAGATATTAGTTTAAATTTTTTTATCAATTTAAATTAAATACATGGGTCTCCTTTTCAATGTCCTAGGAGGTGTTTTTAGTGTTAAATTTGATTGATTTGATGTTTCCATATTATTTTCTTCATTTTACTATGTTCAAATATTGTTTTCTTGATTTTTACTTTTACCAATAGTGTTTCCATGCAACTTACATCATAATGCATACTGCCACCATCACAAAAATAAAAAATCACAAAATTTGAATGTGGACTTGTATTATAACTTAGTATAATATCAGAATTCACAATTAAGGCCAAATTAAGCTCAATTAACCTATTCGTGACTATATAATGTTATTTTGGACTCAATTAAACCCAACTCATCATAAATTAAGCCAAATAGTCAATTAGTATAGTAAGTGATGTGAGTTGGGCCAAATTAAGTCATATGAACCTAATTATTAATCTAATGGATGTTAACTAAGGCTAAATTAATTAATTTAAGATTTAGGGTTTATAATCAAATCACAAATTCAATTGAGGATAATTTGAGCTATTTGAACCTATTTGTGACCATATAATGTGTTTATGGGTTTTATTATTCCACATCACATCACATATTGAGTGAATTAGCTAATTAGGGTAGTTAGTGAAGTGATTTGGACAAAATTAAACCATGTGAACCTAATTCTTCGTATAAATGATGATAATCAAGACTCAAATGAATGGTTTATAGTTTTAAGTGTTTACAATTTATGGTTTAGGGTTGCTAAGGCTTAAGTTTTAAGGTTTAGGGTATAGTGTTTAGATTGTATGGTTATATATTAGGGTTTATAGCTTATGGTTTAGGACTTAGGGTTTATAATTTAGGGTATAGCTTTATGGTTTATGATTTATGTTTTAGGGTTTAGGGTCTAATTACAAAGGTAATTAAGAATAATTTTATTTGCTTGAACCTATTTCTAAGCATAAAATGTGTTTTTGTATTTAATTATCCCCCATTTCATCGAATATTGAATGAATTAGTCAATTAGGGTAGTTAATGGTGTGATTTGGGCCCAACTTAGTCTTTTGATCCTAATTATTATTCTAAACGATGATAATTGGGTCTTAAATGATGGTTTAGGGTTTTAGGAGTTTATGATTTGATATTTATAATTTCCATGGCTTAGGGTTTAAATATTAGGTTTTATGGATTATGGTTTAAATTTTATGTTATAGGTTTTAAGGATTAAACTTTAAGGACTACGTCTTAGGGTTTAGGACTTAGGGTTTACAATTTAGGTTACAAGTTTTATAAATTAAGGCTTAGGATTTAAGGTTTTGGGTATAGCGATATAACTTAGGTTCTATGTGTAAAAATAATTGAAAATAGTTTGAGTTACTTGAACCTATTTGTGATAAAAAAATGTATTCTTGGGTTTGATTAGGCCCCATGTCATCACAAATTAAGATAATTAGCCAATTGTGCTAATTAGTGACATGATTTAGGACAAATTGAGTGATGTGACCTATTTTTTAGTGAAAATAATATTAAGTAGGGCTCAAGTAATTTGTTTAGGGTTTCTATGTCTTGGGGTTTAGGGATTAGGGTTTAGGTTTGAATGTAAAAGGTCCAAGAGATCAAGTAATTAATTTTAAAGGTTTAGGTTTTTAGTTGTTTATGCATACATATAATACCATGTATGCATTTTTTTAGTACTTAAAAAATATATATATCAACATAATTATTTTCACATAGAGAGGTTTTTCCCCTATATACCATGCTCCATTTCATTCTACAC
The DNA here is from genome assembly GCA_037957365.1 of Torreya grandis. Lineage (NCBI taxonomy): Eukaryota > Viridiplantae > Streptophyta > Pinopsida > Cupressales > Taxaceae > Torreya > Torreya grandis. The sequence continues at coordinate 3,284,660 of JARHVA010001360.1, forward strand.
TCTACAATTCTATATTCTATTAATTTATGTATGTCTCCACCCTCAAAAGTAGAAAATTTTGTTTACTCATGGTTGACTAAAGACTCTAGGTATATTTTTTAATAATTTGATTGTTTCCCCCACTTGATACTACACATCAAGTAGGTATATTGTTTTAATAATTAGTTTGTTGTCTCACCCTCAAAAGTTGACAACTTTGTGCAATCACGGGTGATGGATTTCATAATATCATTAATAAGAATTTAAAGCACAAAATGCTAGAAGAATTAGAAGTACAAAGAGAAAATTAAAGGTATAAAATTTGAAAAACTCATGCAAGTGATTATATTTTCCCTAATGAATTGAATGTCATAAATAATGAAAGTGTACTAAATTATGAAAGTATAATTATGACTTTTGATAGTATACCAAATTATAATTCAACACCACATTCAAATTTTGTGATTTTTTATTTTGGTGATGGTGATAGTATGCATTATGATGTAAATTTCATGTAAACCCTGATTGGTGAAAGTAACAATCAAGAAATCAATATGGGAACACCATCAAATGAATAAACTAGTAATGAAGAAAATAATATGAAAACACCAAATCAATCAAATTTTACACAAAAAAACACCTCATAGGATATTGAAAAGTAAACCCATGTATTGAGCACCATATGAGAAGAAAAACTAAAAGAATTAAATATATGTTTCCAACCACATTGCAACCACAAAGAGAGGTTCAGTCACAATTCTAAAATTAAATATATGTTTCCATTTTTGTGCATATAACATTCATGCCCTCACCTAAAATATATATCATGATAAAAAAATATTAATGGATTACCACTTATATGTTAGTGATGTTCAAACACATTCTTCAGAGTATGTGCAAGGTTATTTTCATATGTTTTATGAAAATATGATTGAAAGGAATATTATTTTGAACCAACATTATTTTTCTCAAATAACTACATGTTACAATTTAAGAAATTGTGGATGTTTTACTAGTGGAGCAAGATGCATGTGACCACTAGTGTAAAACATATTTAGAGTTTCATTAAATAAGTCCATGGAAAAGTAATGCATAATGGTGCAGGACTATGTGTCAAAAGAGCACTTGCAAGAGAGGAGTTGAAGTTTGAAGAGGTCATTGATTTGATAGATGTAAAATCCATAGTTAAATTATTTAGTGAAAATATGGGCCATGGTTCTCAACAAAATTCCACAATTCATAAATATTTTTTGGTTGATGGAGGATGAATGATTGGTAAGCTATAAATATTTTATTTTAGTGATAGGATAAAGTGAGTTACATTCATCTCCTATCTAAAACATATTTTCTTGTATGGTTCATAGAAGGCACATGGCATTCTTTTATTCTACATATAATGACCATTTTCAACATGTGTGATTCAAAAGAATGGGTGGATGAATGGAGCTGTAGGCCTCTAGTTTCAATTGACACTTATATGGTTTTTTCATCATTACAACTTACAAATCTAACAACATTCGGTGATTTTGACCATGTATCTGATCTAGTGAAATTAGGTACCATACATTTAACATTTTTTTGATGTACAAAATTTAGTAAACATATGAGTATATCATGTTAGTAAATCATGTTTTTTATGATGTAGGGCATGTTTATGCAGTTAATTCAGATGAGGATAACAAGGAGGAAGTAGACTACTACTTGTTCTGGTGTGTAGAGGAAAGATATAAATGGACTTGTGTGGTCACAAATGGGGAAAAAATTCATCATCCCATTAGGTCTCTAGTAGTTATTGGAACTTAGATTAGATACTTTCCTATCATTAAAATTTAAATGTATGGTTGTTTTAATACTATGAAGTACATCAAAAGATACTTCAATTTTCAAATTTAGTTCTTGCAATAAATGTTTAGTTGTAAAAATATTAGTGTTGGCCATTAAAAATCATATATAAAAGTTTCATGAATATGATCATGAATAAATTTTTGATACCATTTATAATAGAGTGGATCCTAGTGGTTCCTTAGATTGAACTCCCAAGGTATGTTGACTTCTCAAAGGCAAATGTGTTTCCTTTTATCAAATTTTATTTACTTCTTAGGTATTACATATAAATTTTAATTTAATTACATATTAACATATTTTTTGTAGGTTATTAGTTCCAAATTAGCTTCCATCTTCACATGGTTTTTACAATTATTTAGAATTACATATTCTTGAAGCTAAGAGAACATTTTGGTTCATGTAGATGATTGATTATTTTACCTTATCTAGGGAAATGTCATCTTGAGTCTAGAACAAGTTATCCATCTATTAATAGAGCATACTCAGATGCAAATAATATGGTCTTAAAGGTTAAACACCACCCATGACATGGTGTCAATACCATTTTTTAGCCACGATGTCCTAGAGATAGAGATATACAACTATAACTTGTATCTTGCATTTAGGGAAATGCCATTTTAAATCCAAAATGGGTACTCTATCTCCTAACCAAGTGTACTTGTATGCCAAGAATGTAGTCTTAAAGGTTAATTATCACCCATGATGTGGTGATGATTCCAGTTTTTATGTATAAGGCCATGAAGATATATAAATTTGACTACATCTTGTATCTTGAATCTCAATCTAAAACCCTATCTATGAGGATTAAAACCCTTTTCTTTTGTATTTGGTTCAATAAGCAAGCATAGAGGAAGTCAAAAATATTTTAACTGCTATAGAATACAAATAAAGGTATATATTTTATTGAATGCTTAAATAATCTAATTTTTTTATCACATATATTTGAGTAAGGTGATGTGGGTGCATCAACTAAGGAGATTCATGTATGTAAATAGTAAGTTCAATTTTGTCTATGCTTCGAGGGAATTTTGGATCAGTTGAGAGAGATAAGGAGTAGGAAAAAAAATTATGCATAAATAGACCAAAAAAAATTAAATATGATAAGTCCAAGAACATTTAAGTGTGATAATAAACTTCAAGAACTCAAAGAAATTAGAAGAAACTCTTACGACAAAATTTTATTAGGAACTATTATAACTCAATCTATATTTTAATCAATAGAATCCTAATTTATTTAGTTTCATGTTTCATTACCTATCTTGTGTTACTTATATTTTTTTTGATGTTTTATTGAAGTAATATTTTTGCATAGTTATTGTGTTCTTGAAGTTACAGGTTTGGAAAGGTAGTACATAGGGTTTGATAGTAATAAAAAACTTGTTTTCTATCTTGTTTGAAGATTTATTAAGGTCTAATAGTAAGTTATGTGGATATATGAGGGTGTGAAAAGTCTCCAAAAAACCTAAATTTTACAATAAAGTCTTCAAAATAAAAATTTGCATGGTATTTGTACTTGATATAGTCCTAAAATGCTTAAAGTAGGGCTTAAAACACAAAAAAACTCCATAAATAAAAAACATACACTTAAATTAATATTAATTTTTTTGCAAATGGATGTTAATATGTTTTTAATGATTTTGAAATGGTTTCATTACCTTGAGGTTCCTATAACTTAGGTTATTTCAAAATCTTTGACTGTTGTCTTGTAGATTAGGCTTAAAACCCTTTGTTTTCAATTCTCCTTTAAAAAATAATAACCTAAGGAAGTGATAAACTATTTAATTGAGTCAAATGAAGATTTTAGGTATATGATAATCCATTATAACTAATAAATTATTTTGGTAAAGGTGTTAAAATTGGCTTAAGACTCTAGTTGAGCAAGTTACTATCCTAGAAAGAATAAGAATTTAGGTGCATCAATTAGAATTATCATAACTTGAAATATAACCACCAAAATATTGTGAGAATTCATATAAGGTTAAAATATAATGTATTTTAGGTCGTATAAGATATTTAATGTGGTTCTTAGGTCTACAAATGAAAATATAGTTAAAAATCAATCTAAAGACTTGTGTATAAGGTTTAAAACCCTTGTTCTTTGCCTTTTGGTAAAGAACCAATTTAATGAAAGCAGAGAGATGTTTATTTTTATTAGATAATCTATTGAGGGATTTGATAAGACTATAAATTAGATATTATTATTATTTTTGAGAGATATTATAAATTAATAAGGTGATATAGCTTAAAATTAGTTCTAGAGAGAACCCTATTTTGTTCTCTTGTCATATAGAAGATAGAAAAAAGAAGTGTGAAGGTGTCTTGTTATGTTAGAAAGTTGTTATGAGGATAAGAAATTTTTGAAAGAACAGTAAAAATCATAGTTAATAATTGGAATAAATCAAAATGGATACAATCCTAGATTATGAATAAGACTTTGAAGACCTTATAAACCTAGTTTTTAAAATAAGGTTATATAATTGAAACAAGATCCAAAACAATATGTGTTTAGTATTTTTTCTAAGATTCATATAAAAGTGAGAGTAAAGGTTATGTATAAAATTAGATATCAATAACGAGGGTAAAATAATACTTTTGAGTCATTAGTAATCTTAATTAGATCAAATATTGTTTGAAGATTGAATTGAAGAATAAGAAAGTCCTTATTTAAGACAAGACAAACCTATAGTGAAGAAGACCTAGTCAACCCCATTTTAAAGGTAAATGAATAGGGTAAAAGTGATGAAACTTTGTAGGAAGGTAAAATAATATGTTTATGAAGTTTTAAATGTCATTTAAAGGTTTTAGATGACCTACATTTGAAGTTATGCCTTTTTCTCAATCTGCATATTTGACACTAAGGTCTAAAAACCCTACAAATCTATTTTCTTTAAAGAATCACACATAGAGAGATGTAAGAGATAAGTAATAGAATTATATAACCTTAATATAAATGAAACAACACTTCAAATTTATTCAGTATAGTGGTTGATCTAATTAAATTATTGAAAAAGTGACAAACCTATTTTATAAGGTCCATGAAAGTATGTGTTTCCTACATTTTTGTAATGTTAAAGTATCAAATAAGGTAGACCCTATTTATAGAGTTAGAAAACACTAAAAAAATGAAAAGTACCCTGATAAATAATTATGTGTCTAAATTTTAAGTATTTAACTAATTTTGAGATCAAAATTACAAGTCTATTAGCATGCTTAAGAACAAGACAAGGGACTAGTTGAGTACAAGACCTTTTAAAACCCTTACATCACAAAGTCTTATACTTTTCATTCCCAAATAAATTTTTCTCAAAAAACTTATATGTTTATTTTTACTTTTCCAACACCATATAAATTGTAACCTAAATATTTTAAAGAAAGGTGATGATTCTTTGGTATATAGATGTTTCAACTTCAAAAAATATATTTTATGATCACTTTTCACACATTTTGTAATAATTTAGTAACATAATTATAAATAAATTTCCCATAGATTTAAAAAAAATTCAATAGATTGAAAGTT
>JARHVA010001360.1:3295000-3332500 GCA_037957365.1 Torreya grandis
CTTTTTGTATATATATGTAGCAACAATATTGAGATGGATTAGAGATCAATTATAGAAATATAGTAGAATCATATTTTATAAGACAACTATTACTGTAATTTCCTTGTAGCAATTTTTTGTTGCATTTGATTAATATGAGCAACTATTTCTAAATCCATTTCATGATTTTAAGAGGAAGGATTGATGATGGATTTCGAAGGAGTAAGGGTACCCTTTGGAAATTTTCCAGCAACAATCTAAACTGTTAATTAGCTAAGAATGTTATTCATTTCATTTATGTGTTATGTGTTTTATTTATGAATTATGTGAGTTTTAGTTTTGCATATAATTATTTTTAAAAAACATCCAAATATAAATAGCGTAATCATTTAATTTATTATTTTTTATGAGTGTTAAATTTTAGTATTTTATCTATTGCATGATTTTTAGCATCTTAGATTACAATCAATAGAATATCAAAAATAAAAGATTAAGTGTGCACATATAGTGACATCATCCTATCAAGTTTGCGTCCTCAATTTGAAATTTAAATGAATTATAAGATACATATATTTGGTATCTCTCCTTGTTCATTTATATCAAGAGAATTATACTAGATTGTGAATCTACTGCTAGTCATTTTGGGCACCGTTGTCAAGGAAAGGTGTCACACAATAGAAATCTTCAATCTTGATAGCAGTTATTTCTAGATGTTTATAATTTTTCTAATTTATAGAGGTTGATATTTTATAGATTAAAAGATTTAATATTTTTATATTTTAAATTTACCTTTTTTTGAAGTAGAATATTTTAAATTATCAAAAAACCCCATATTACTAATCTTGTGCAAGTAGGGTGGGTAAAAAGTTGAAAAAAAAAGAGAGAGAAAAGTGGTTAAGGTATATGCAAAGAAAAGGGGATCATATAGGAATATTTTGCCCTAAATCATCAACCATTTCTAAAATAACATAAATTCATTTTTTAGTAGCCAAGGAGCATGAAAAAACCCCTAAAGATCACTCATAGTTATCAATAGAAGAGGTAAAAAAGGAAGAATTTTTGGTTGGGTTGGTATCAAAAGCTATACAATTTAAAGAGGTTCATACCCGTAAAAGATATCTACATGTACCACCCTTGAGGATCCCCACCTTATCACCTCATACTCAGGAATTTGAAGTTCACTTCCCTCTGTCAGCCAAATCTCTTTCTAAGGAGGCATTCAAGGCTACTCTTTCTCTTAGAAGAAATATTAGGCTAATAGAATCTTCTAATTTAGAAAGACTTTATCAGGACACAATTTGAACCTTTTGAAACCTATACATCATCCCTATTTTATAATAATCCATATATCCTTAAGAAACAAGATAAAGTGTCCACCTTATACACCTCTAGAAATATAATAATTGATAAGAATTTTGAGATGTGGGTGGTAAGAACCTCTGGTCTACCAACATAAAAAATATTCATGGAGGATCTCTAGGAAGAAAACACTTCCAATAAATATGATACCTTTGAATTTCCTATCCTTACTCTTGAATGAAATGTACCTATGATTAATATTCCTCACTCCACCCTCCCTACTTTAGGGGAAAAATATTTGAGGATCCAGACACATTTTTTTTTGAGTTTGACATCTTATGTTATATTTATGATTATAATCAAGACACTTATAAAATCACGTTGTTTCTAGCAACACACAAAGATGAAGCACTTAGATGGTTCATAAGACTTAGAAATAATGTGATTACTACTTAAGAAAAAATAAAATAGAAGTTTCTACTAAAATATCAAGACTATCATAGAGGTAAAAACTACAAGAGAGATGACATATTTAGAATGACACAAGTTTATGATGAGTCATTGCAAGAATATATGGAAAGATTTCTATTCAGCCTACAAAATTCTAAACAGAGTACAATAGAGAACGAATCTATCAAGCTGATATTCTTAAAAATAATTAGAGATGATTATCTAGAGGCATTAGACTTAATGTCTGGGGGTGATGTTTCTACACTATCCTTTAATAGACTAGCAGTTCTATGTACAAACTAATCTAGATCAATCATGAATAAAAGTACGGGTAGAACCCTTTCGATAGCATATGTCATAGGACTATCTAAAGTAGAAGTCAACAACCTACTGTAGGACATGAATCAAGACATTATTAGCTAGTTATCCACATAGCTTGATATATTGCATACACAAAATAAACAAGAAGAAAATAAAAAAGCCTTAGCTTCCTATTACCCTGAATACATAAAAAAGAAGGCAAAATGCACATGCCATTCTATGAAAGCTGGAGTAGCTATCATAATTGAGGAGAATCTTAAAATAGTGTAGCTACATGCCATAGGAAGAGATGAGAATTAAGTATTTTACATGTCTTAATGGAAACCTTGGGTGCAAAGGTCAAGTATCTCATCAAACTCTATATTTGCAAATTCTCAATTCTCAAATAATCCTCAATATGGTTCTTAGACAAACATTGAAAAAAAAAATTGGCACCAAATAAATTAGTAGTTACCCCAAAATCAATTATGAATGAAACAAAATGGATAACAACCTCAACCTAGGCAATTACAAAAATAATAATGGATCTTTCCTTCTAACCCATGGCAACATCTATGGAGAGGTAATCAAGGCTTTCCTAAAATAAAACAACAATCACAACAACAGGACTTAATTCCAAACACCTAGGACTTAATTCCAAATACCTAACAACCTACTCAAACCACTTAATTACCTACGTATCCCATTCCCAACCTTGCTAATAAGTTGGTTAAACCAACATAATCCACTAAAATAATGCAATATCCAACATACACCTTGGATACCAATCAAGCCCATCTTCAATTAGGATGAGTTCTTATATAACCCACCTCACCCATAATCACATAACATTTTTAAGACCATAATCCAATCCATACTAATCCACAACCACCCATGGCCACTCCTGAGCTAAGTCCACTGAAAAACCAAAAAGAACCTAGAAATCTTCCTTTTCTAGAGTGATTAAACTTCTCGCATCTTGAAACAAAACTTGAATTTTATATCTTAGGAAAACTCAAGGATGTTTCCATAAAAATTCCACTCTTTAAAGTAAAAAAATATGTTCCTATCTATAACAAGTTTGTTAGAGAGCCATGTTTTAAAAAATTTGGAAGAAAGAAGAAGGATCCTAAAATAGTCCAAGTTATTTGTCAATTAGTAGATATTATGTTGGTAAACATAGTTCCCATAGAATAATTCAATCCTTGAAGTCCTGTAGTCAATGTTAGCATCCACAACCAACCCATCTATAATACTTTAATTGACTTGGGTGTAGCCATCAATGTGATGACCATGGATACCATGTAATAACTAAAACTTATAAATTTTTATCTAATACCCACCATCTTCTAGATGGCTGATCGATCAATTGTTAAGCCTGAAAGGATTGTTAAAGACCTAGTTATCACTATAAATTCTTGGCAATATCTGATATAATTTATTATCATATATCCAAAAATTAACTTGGGAGGCTATCCTCTCATCCTTGGTCACCCATGGTTGGCCACTATTGATGATTTTATTGGTTACAAATCTGGAAAAAAGTTAATTTCCAATAGAAATGATACCAAGAACTTGGTTCTTTATCCATAAGCAAAGCCTTCCTATAATGATGGCCCAACTCCTTGGATTGATGACTTTGAGGAACTTGTCTCTTTAAAAACTTTTCACATAATTTATCAGAGTCCATATTTATAGGCATAATAAGAAGATATTGTCATTTCTAATATCTTGAAAAATACTTATTGATAAGATCCTATAGCCACAAACATGTTGGAATGTAGACCATGCCCACTTCAAAATAATTTTTCTAAAAATGACCTTGTTGAAACTACAAGAGACATTTGGACATTCCGTCAACTACTTCCCCATCAATGTAGCTATGCTCCTATGATTGCCAACATGGAAACCATGATTTTGTTTAACAAAGGAAGTGGACATTTTACCAAATAAACTTCTCAACACCAGTGCATTTTTAACACCCCAATAAGAAATTTAGTTTTTTAAAATGCTAAGAAATCACACAATAGTAGTTTTCTAAGACTACCATGGCATGAGAGGAATACCCCCATATTTATGCATGCATCACATATACGTTAAAGAAGAATGCAAACCTATTCATCAACCCCAAAGATGAATGAATCATGTAGTTAAAGACATTGTCAAAATTAAGTTACAAAAACTCTTGGATGTAGGATTTGCTTTCCCCATTTCAGATATCCAATGTGTCTCTCTCTTGGTTATTATACCTAAGAAAGGGGGGAAATGGTGTATTTATGTTGACTACTAAGATTTGAATGCTTCTACCATGAAGGATCACTTTTCCCTTCTATTTATTGATCATGTGTTGGATACATTAGTAGGGAAAAAGTATTTTTATTTCTTAGAGAGTTATAGTGGCTATAATGAAATGAGAATAGCTCTATAAGACCAAGATAAAACCACTTTTACTTGCCTTTGGGGAACCTATGCCTATGATGTCTTGTCATTTGGTCATTACAATGCCCTAGGTATTTTTCAAAGGTTTATTTTGAGTATATTTTTAGAACTATCCCACGACTTTGTTGATATCTACATGGATGATTTCACTATCTATGGGTAGACATTTAAATAAATTCTTACCAACCTGAAGAAAGTTATTCAATGTTTCCAAGACCACCAATTGTCTTTAAGTAATGAAAAGTGTTATATTCTTATGACTAAAGGGATTTTTTTGGGGCATTACATCTCCCTTGTTGGAATTCAATTTGATCCACAAAAGATAAGTATCATTATGGATTTACCCGAACTAAAGAAGTAAAAAGATGTTAGAAGATTTTTAGGACATGCTAATTATTATAGATGATTCATCAAGGACTTTTGTAAAATTTCCACCCCATTGTTTGGGTTGCTTACTAAGGATGCTAAATTTATTTGGATTAATGATTGCCAAACTACCTTTCAGTAACTCAAGGATATTTTTGTAACAACTCTTATTCTGAGAAGGACTGGTTAGAAGAAGCCTTTTCACATCCACATAGATGTATTTGACACCACTTTAGGATTTGTCCTTGGCCAAAAAGATGAATCTTTGAGTTGTGCAATTTATTTTATCAATGATAATCTTCAAGAGGATGAACACAACTAAACTATAATAGAGAATGTATTTCTTCCAGTCATTTATACCATCAACTAATGTTGACACTACATTATAGGTTACCAAGTATTCATCCACATAGATCATGCAATAATCAGGTATTTAATAAACAAACTTGATATAAAAAGCACAATAATTATTTAGTTACTTTTGTTGTATGCATTTGATATTACCATTATGGATAGACCATGTAAGGATAATGTAGTAGCAATTTTTTTATCTTGACTACAAAATAATGAGAAAAGCCCTATTTTTGATGATTCATTTCTTAATGAGTATTTGTTTGCAGTAACTATTCAATCTCCTTAGTTCACAAACATTGATAACTATTTTTATATAGGATCACTAACACAACATTTTTCACCTAGAGAAAGACATAATCTAATCTAGAATATTAAACATTATTCCTAGATTGTAGGATATTTCTTTGTTACTAGACCAGATTTAGTTATTGGAAGATGTATCTGAGAAGATTAAGTCTATGACATTCTCAAAGCCTAATATTATGAACCTAGAGGGGGTTATTTTGCTTCCAAATATATTGATATGAAATACTTACTACCATATATTATTGGCCTTCCTTACATAAGGATGCCATGATGTATATGCACATATGTGATCAATGTCAGTGCATGGGGAAACCCACTCACTATAATGAAATGCCATTACATCCATAACTAGTTGTATAACCTTTTGAAAATTGGGTACTTGATTTTTTAGGTCCCATAGATCCTAAATCCAACAATAAGGAATATATATTGGTGTGCACTAATTATGTCACTATTGATTGAATTTGACCTTTAGGTCAAATTAGGGCACCCATAGATAAAAACATGAATTTTAGGCATTTTAAGGGTCTAATATAGATTTTAAAAGGTGTTTTATAGGTTAATTAATGTTGTACGAGCCTTGGTCATTAGCTATTTTAGTCCTTATATCATTTTTAGGCCATTTTGAGGTTAAAAAGGGTGAATTTAATGACTTTTACAAATTTATTAGGAAGTGTAAAGGTTCCAAAACATGATTTCATATCCCATGTGTCCTTAATGTCTTAATCAATTTATATAACTAAAAAATGATAGGCTCATTAGGAGAAAAGGTAGTTTTATTGAGAAAGAAAAAGAAAATGGCATTTGTACAACTCATTGGGAAGTGTGCCACATGGGATATGATCATGAAATCCATATTCAGATTCCCTAAGCTCATTTCCATGGTTTTTTAATCTAAAATGACATTTTTATCCCAAAACTATTTTGCTCCTTTCTCACCCTTCTTGGCAAGCAAAAGCAATCTTCAAGTTTTTGCCTAGTTCAGACAACTCAGGAGGTTTTAGCTCAAACACCTTGGATAGGTTGTATTAAACTTAGATACCTTAATTTACATATAATTATTTAAAATAATGGTTTCTTGTTCTTCATGAACCATCCTCATGAAGTTAACTATATTTTTCTACATGCTTATCTATGCACCTTGAGGGTTTTGCTTTTTTTTGGGTAGGTCCATATAATCCAATTGCTAATATTGGTTCCAACTTATTTTTACTCATGTATCTCATGTTATCCATGATTTTTTTCACATTGAGAGTTTATTTGATGAGCTAACCAACTTAGTTTGCAAGGAGTGAAGGAGTGGAATGGTAGTCATTTCTTCCAATTACTATTGTTTTCTCATGTGTTATGGTTTATAAATGAAGTAAATCAATGAATGATTATTAATAAATTTATTTTATTCATACTAAATACTAAATACAACTTAAAAATCCACTTCAAAAGATAGGAGAGAGTATTTAATTGCACAAATTAGCCATTTGCAGCACTTGTACAACCTATCATCAGTTGGAGGAACATGTAAAATGTGTTTGAACATTATATGATATTTGTAGAGTCAAAAAATTATTTTTCATCATCTTGAAGAGGGTTGAATTGGGTTGGAGAAATTAGATATGCAAGAAATGGTCTTGGAGCAATATTTTGACATTTTGGGACACTTTCCCAAATTTTTGAAAATAGAGGTCTAGGCCCTTTTTTAGATGTCCTTATACATGATTTCATTCAGTTCCAAGGCCTCCAAGTTAATTTTTATTCAATATATCACATAATCCTATCATTTTTGAAAATAAGGGAAGTTGTTGACTTAGAGAGGTTGGTTTTCTTTAGCCCTCAAGTTGCTCTTCAAGACACTGAAATCACTCAGTGTCATCTACAACCATGTGAGTCAATTTAACCTCCCGAATAAATGAAATGAGTTACAATGAATACTAATAGAGTGGGATGATCCAATTGCACTAATATACATATAATTTCTATGGAAAGCATCAAGGAAGAGCATAGAAAAGGTATTTTGCATTCACCAAGGTATGACATTCTGTACACAGGGCTAAGGTCATTTATAACTAACCCAAGGCTTAAATAAGAGAAAGTGTTTACTTTGCAAGGTGTGAGGTCTAATTACATGATTAAGTGGTTTTATAAAGATATGATGCTTCTCAAGGTTTCAAAAATCCTTATATATCAGAGTATGATCAAATTTTAGGCTGAATTGGCTTGCAAGGATAGAAATGAATATCTATAGTCGCTCTCTCCTTCAAAGTGTAACCCAATATTATAAGACTAGATCTTGTTTCCATGATTTATATAGGTATTAATAGTTAAGAAGACCAATTTTTACATAAGATAATATATAAATGGAATAACATGTTATTTTGATCTCTCATACACCTACAATTATCTCTCTCTAAAATAAATGAACACTTACAACCAACTTTCAGTGACTGAGACAAACATTGGCCCAAGTTGGAGTTTTTAAGAGTATTTTTGCCATTTAAGTAAATGAAGGTAAAATAAAATAATAAGTGGATTTTGAATATTTAAGGATATTATTAGACACCATTCCCAATGCCATAATTCATATAAATTACACCTATAGGTATACTAATCAAGCAAACACAATTGCAGTCAATGTAGGACCCAGTTTGACAAAGAAGTATTATTCTAAGTATGAGAAGTAAATATAAGTGATACCAATGGATGAAAGAAAGTATCATGATAATAAAAGGGGATATAGATGGTTTTATAAATTTTATCAATTCTAAAATGCAAGTTACACCTATAGGACCCCTCACAGTCAATTGTAGTTGACTGTGAGAGCCAGTGCGCAAGAAATTTGGGCTTCTTAAAGTGTTATAGCTCAAGCATGTAAAAAAATATGTACTATAGGTTTATATATGACATTAAAATCTTTAATTATTTTTTGAAACACTAATTTCAAGGCACAATTATTAAAATATTACCTATGGGTTTCATTATTAAGGGAGACAGGTAGGGTTACCCAGTTTTGGCTGAGCAAAGAGAATGAAGGATATGTAGGAAGATTGAAAAGATGAATTATATTAGAGAAACTTGGTTATATTTTTTATGGAATATAGACACCCTTATAATTTTAGATATAATCAATTAAATATTTTTAATCATGTAAAACATAGTTCATGGAAAGCAAACCCTATACATAGTTTCCTTGACAAGTCTGTTTCAAACTTTCATACTTTTAGAAGGTTTATTCTTAGAATCAAAGGATTAAATTTTGTGGATGGAATCATGATAAATTTAGGAACTATATATAATATAAAATTTTATTTTAAAATAGGGTAAGTATCCTCTATTTTATCTCAGATAGAGGTTACTTTACCCATGCATAAACCCTGCAGTCTTATCAAGTGGAGAGTGAGAGATAGACTAGGAGTTAGGATAACATTGGAATAAGGTGTGGAGATTTTAATATCATGTATATAAAACATGGAAACCAAATATATAATAATGAAACCAAATTTCATACTAAAAACCCCCATGGTTGCAATCAAGCCCATTGGGCAGGGTTTGACCTGGAGCTAATTTGATAAACTAATGACATCTCCAAGTTTGGTAATGATTTATAATAGGAAAAAAAATGTTTATGTAGTAATAATGGAGGTTTTATATATTTTTATATGTAGAGGAACTATAAAAAAAATCATGTTGGGCTTTGAGATATAAATAAGCCTATTAAGTAAAGATTACGACTAGTGCCCAAACAAGGAGTCATCTTCAGTTATAACATGAATTAATTATATAAAATAATTATATAATTTTCATGGAGTCACTATAGAATTTTTTGAAACATTAATATTCAAATAAACCTTAAAGAAGCCAACTTTTGGACCTTAAATAACATTAGGCCTATTGGAATTGAGAAAAGGGTTTGATAAGAAAAGTTAGGAAGATCACACCTCTTATGATGTTATGCATGGGAGTTTAAGGAGTTTATGGATATTTAGGAGGGTATTTAAATATGAGGTTTTGGAATTTTTTGGTAGGTTTGATGTCATACCTTTATAAACCAACCTTAAGAGTGGAAACAAGCTAAAACCCTTGTTAAACCCTTGTAGAGACCAATTTGAGAAAATGGAGTTAGAAAGATAATTTGGTGGAATATTTTTCTAATTTAAGTGATTTTAAATTTCATTGGATTAAATCAATATCCATCCCATGATTTTTGGTTGTATGGACTTGTATGAACATTGTAGAAATAGAGTATTTTTTACCATTTTTTGTGTTGTGCAAGCTACAAGAGGAGTTTAAAGGTGAAATAAAGTTTGAGGATAAGTTTTAGACTTTTTATAACTATATTTTGTCATTTAATTTAAATTAAAAAAACTCCTAAGTGTCCAAACTAGGTGCTTCATCTTAGCCAGTCAAAACTAGCCTAGTGAACAAGCTAGTGAGAAGTGTGAAAACTCTAACGAAAAGTTATTTTAAGGTGTCCTTGATGCTTATAGGGAAATATATGGTATTTAAACTTTTCATCCACTCCCTCTAATGGATTTTCATGGGAAAATAGATCCAAATTTTAGGCCAATGGTGAAGGGTGCTTAGAGGAAGAGTTTTCTGGATTGTAAATGATAATATCTCCTTTCCAAATGATTCCAAAAGACCATGATTATAACCAATGCATGAAGAGGCATGATTAAAATATTTACCCTTAATTTCAATAATTTTACTTATTTATAATTATTTATGAGGTGTTTAAATAGTCTAATCATGAATACAATTTTTTTAGCCAAAATGAGGAGTCTCTTGCCACTTTTCATGAGTTTTATGACTTGTATTAACACTTGGGCTTCTGTACCTTGAATTTTTCATCCCACATCCTCTTCTCATGACAATTAACTAATTATATAATTTATAAAAGTGTCCTTATGACCCTTATATTTCTCTCTTCTTGTCTTTATCTTAAGTTCTATAAGAGCTAGCCATTTCGGCCATTGTATTGGATGTTCCACTTGAGTATGGAGAATCCCTACTCATTTATATACATTTTGATCAATAATAATAATGATTTTTACCTCTTATATTACTATTATTAGTGTGTTATTTTGGAATTTTTGATTTTTCATAAGTGATAACTCTTGTTTCCTTAGCATGATTATTTTCATTATATCATCTATTTATAGTTAGAAAGATTCTTCTTGCATGACATGTGAGGTTTTCTCAGAGATGTCAAGGATTGAGTGAGTTATTTTATTCATCAGTGCCCTCATATGTCTCTTGTCTAGTCCTCCTAGCTTTGCACATTCATCCATAACCTCACAATGTAACATTGATGTAAGAAGATGAAGATTGGATAAGTGTATGTTTAGTTTGTCCCTATATTTCAAGTGTAACATGCATATGGTTATAATTCATCAATCCATTTGGTGTATCACCTCGCTTAGGATAATTTTTTTTTAAATTTATCTCTCTTTCTTTTCACCCCCTATGTTTAATTGTATTTGTGATCCAAAGTGGCACATAAAGGGAGATATCCCTATCTAGAGATTTATCTCATCCTTAGGCTACCCATAAGCCTAGAGGTGTTTCCATTGTGTCACTTGGATGAAGAGATATTTTCTATCTCCTCAAAGGGTGAAAATCCAAGTGTAAATAGTCACAAAATGGGCTGAGGTCAAGGCCTTAACCCATGTTTGAGATGGGAAAGTATCAAAGTTCTTGTATGAATAAATATTCACCCTTTATGGAGTATAAAGAGAACTAGTCAAAGACCAAGGAGAATAGTTCACATCAGATCCCATAGTTACCTTGGTAAAATAACATAAAATCAGACACAAAATTCCACCCCTTACCACCCTCAGTCGAATGGTCAGGAGGAAATTAAAAATAGAGAATTGGAAAATATACTCATTAAGACTCAAATTTCATATAAAAGATTGGTCAACTCATATTTTGGAAGTAGTCTAGGTTTACATAATCACCTAGAAAACTACAACTAGTTTCACTCTATATGAACTAGTTTATGGTAAAAATCTTGTTCTGCACATTTAGTTTGATCATAAAAATTAAGGATAACACTTGATTTGGGATTGGATATTTCTTAAGCTCAATAAGATAGGATCATGTAGTTGAATTCACTTGAAGAACTTAGAAAGGAATCACTTCATCACAATGAAGTAGTGCGAAGACAATGAGTAGGTTGGCATGATAAGAACATCAAGACTAAGAATTTCCAACCCATTGATTGGGCACTCCTCTTGGACTCTAAATACAAGGATCATAATAGAAAGCTTTAGTCTATATGGATTGGGCCTTATGATATTGAATAATTTTTTGATAATGGAATTGTAAAGCTCATGACCATTGACTATGTTCAGTTTTAACCACTTGTTAATGGCCACAAGTGTGATGTCCCCTTACTTAGGGGCTCTTTTTTCTCCAGAAAAACTCTAATATATAGAAATAAAGCTCTGATACCACTGTAATATCCCCTCCAAATAGGAAATATAACAACACAAAAACTCTAAACAAAGATACAAATTTTGTTGAATAAATTCAGAATGATAACAATAATATAGTCTCTCAATAGAAAATCACAGATCTTATCACTTGTCCTTCTAAACTATTACAATTACATTCCTCTCTTATACATATAAAATATGAAATACAGTCTTGAAAACCCTAGCTTTGCAAATCTGGAAATTGGGTTTGAATCTGGAAATTCTGTCTCAGCCTGCTGTGTTAAACACATAGTCGTCAGCGTCGGTCGATATACTGTCAACATCGGTCACTGTAGGTCCTTCTCTATCGACGTCAGTCTCCAGTTGGCCGATGTCAGTCACTGGGGACCTCTGTCTACCGAGGTCGGTGTCTGCGTGGATCTGTACGGACCTGTACGGACTTCGTACGGCCGCCAATTAAGCACAACTTGCCTATTTTCAACCCCTGATCTAAAAATATATGTTTCTAGCATAGAAGATCTCTAGCTGTATAATTTATTGAATCAAAACATAAATAAATAAATACCTGGAATATCTGTAATAACTTCTATGTGAAGTTATCTCTCAACCTTGTAAATTCTGTGATAACTTCTGGATGAAGCTATCTCTCAATTTGGCAATAGATCAGTTGATATTCCACAGCCTCTTAATTGCGCACACTGAAGAGGGAACGTTCTCCAATGCAAATGGAATCCTAGAACCCTAGGCTTAGTCTTCACAGAAGAAATTCTTCAAAATCAATAATCAATAATCAATGGCTTCCATGAGAAACCCTTATACCCTTAAAAATATGTGCTTGCCCTAATTAGGGTTTTTAAAATTAGAATTAGGGTTTTTAATTAAAAATAGGCTAAATAATTAATATTTGATTAAATCAATCAAATATTAATATCTCCCTTAATATATGTCAGATCCTCGAACCATTCAAAGCTGGTGAATCAGGGAGTGATTCCGCACATGACCATACCAAAATAAAGGCACTCCGCTGCATGTCAAATATCCCTAAATAATAGGAGCTCAAGCCAAATGTGTCCAAAATAACCTGAATGAAAGCCAACTTTAGGAATTCTGCAAATCGAAGCCAAGCCAATCTCCATCATGACCCTCTATCCATCCTATTAGCCTACGAAGGTCACATAATAGGCTAATCATCAAGTCTGTCAATGTCCACGAAAAAGGGGACATGACAATCTGCCCCTCCAGAAATTGCTTGTCCCCAAGCAATCTCGGAACAAAGAACCACTCGATCCACCTGGGTCCCAAATTTAGTTATGTTCTGCACTACTGTAAATCAATGCAAGTACCTGCAATATCATCAAAGGTAGAACAAAGAAGAATCCACAATCAAACTGGTGAATGTAACTCAACCAATCTTTGAAATCACAACTGCCTTGGATGTGTCAATACTGTAGGCTGTGTGATTGGCAACTACGAATTCCATCTATAAAATATGGTGTCAATCCATCCCATAACTGATCCCTTTGTAAAGGTGGCATGATCAACTGTACCACACTGTCATCGGTGTGAGAAGAATCAATTTGGAGACTCAACTCCACTGGTATCCCAAACTCATCAAAATTAGGTACTCCCAAATCTTGAACATGTGTGTCAGCTCCAACAACATGTTCCTCAGCTACAACTATAGGAGTGTACTCACCAATAACAATCAATGTACTAACATCTGAGTCTGGGGCTGGTGAAGACCGCAGATGCTCTACCTCTATGGTCATCTCAGCTAAATGAAATTGTGACTCCTCATAAGCCAACTGCATACTCTCAAGAATCTCAGAAGTCACCTCGAGCTGTTGAGTAAGCTTACTCACCTTATCTTCCTTGACCAATAATGCATCATACGCTGTGCTGCCCCACTCCATAAGATAATCTCTGTTAGCTACCAACTGCATATAATCCTGTCTCAAAATCTGGATAGCCTCCCATAAAGAGTGAATCTCTATCAAGGATAAATAACTACCTCCTTGCTCAATGCTAGTAGGAGAACCCCATCCATAAACTGCTAACAACTAACTAGCATCATCGAAATGCTTGCAAGCGGTAGCAATATCTTGCTCACTAACTCTCAGCTGACTAGACACATGGTGGCACTGGCTAGACTGTCTCCTACAATCCTCCTCTGATGCATGGTCTAAAAGAGTAAACTCCAAATCACTGATCTCTGGAGTACTACCATCCATACTCTATGAATCAACTCCAAAGCTCATATCAACATCCAGAGTATTAAAAATTGTAGCATCACTGACTAACTCTTCCATACCGAGAGAAATGGCCAGTGAAACTAAGTCCTCAAAACTGTCCACTGCATCCTCCTGAGTATCATCTGCAATAATCAGATCCTGGGACTCTTCTACAATCTCTGTCATAACTAAGAGATCATCAACCCTTAGTGCACTAACATCTAAGCACACCTCTACACTCTGAGTGCAAGCATCAGACTCATCCTCATCTTCACTATCTCCTATCTCATAATAATAATAATCATGGGACATGTTGCACTCTTGTCTAAGTGATCTGTAGTGCTCTCTTCTCAGCTTAACAAAGTGATCAAAAGACAACCTCCCCTGAGCTCGTGGAGTTAATAACTCCCACTCATCCTTCGCTGTCATATACCGAGTGGATTTGTCTTTGGATGTAGGGTATGAAAGAGATTCATTTAACCTCTTCAAACTTAGTTTCAAATTCTTCATATCATAGTCCCACTGTCTCTGAGTATATGGAGTCATCATGATTTACTAATTGATTCAACAAACTACCCAAACTACCCAACAAGATGGTAAGACATTGGCTCTGATGTGCCCAATAGGATGGCAAGAATTTGGCTCTGATACCACTATGATGTCCCTTACTTAGGGGCTCCTTTTGTCTCTACACAACTCTGATATATAGCAATAAAAAGCTCTGATACCACTGTGATGTCCCCTTACTTAGGGGCTCTTTTTTCTCCAGCAAAACTCTAATATATAGCAATAAAGCTCTGATACCACTGTAATATCCCCTCTAAACAGGAAATATAGCAATACAAAAACTCTGAACAAAGATACAATTTTTGTTGAATAAATTCAAAATGATAACAATAATATAGTCTCTCAACAGAAAATCACAAATCTTATCACTTGTCCTTCTAAACTATTACAATTACATTCCTCTCTTATGCATATAAAATAGCAAATATAGTCTTGAAAACCCTGACTTTGTAAATCTGGAAATTGGGTTTGAATCTGGAAATTCTGTCTCAGCCTACTGTGTCGAACACACAGTCACTGGCATCGGTTGATATACTACTGATGTCGGTCATTATAGGTCTTTATCTGCCGACGTCGGTCTCCAATCAGTCGATGTCGGTCACTAGGGATCTCCATCTATCGAGGTCAGTGTCTGTGTGGATCTGTATGGACTTTGTATGGCCGCCAATTAAGCACAACTTGCCTATTTTCAACCCCTGATCTAAAAATATATGTTTTTAGCACATAAGATCTCTAGCTTTATAATTTATTGAATCAAAACATAAAGAAATAAATACCTGGAATATCTGTAATAACTTCTATGTGAAGTTATCTCTCAACCCTATAAATTCTGTGATAACTTCTGGATGAAGCTATCTCTCAATTTTGGCAATAAATCAGCTGATATTCCATAGCCTCTTAATTGCACACACTGAAGGGCGAACGTTTTGCAATGCAAATGGAATCCTGGAACCCTAGGCTCAATCTTCATAGAAGAAATTCTTCAAAATCAATAATCAATAATCAATGGCTTCCATGAGAAACCCTTATACCCTCAAAAATATGTGCTTGCCCTAATTAGGGTTTTCTTAAATTAGAATTAGGGTTTCTAATTAAAAATAGGCTAAATAATTAATATTTGATCAAATCAATCAAATATTAATATCTCCCTTAATATATGTCGGATCCTCGAACCGTTCGAAGCTAGTGAACCAGGGAGTGATTCCGCACATGACCATACCAAAATAAAGGCACTCTACTGCATGTCAAATATCCCTAAATAATAGGAGCTCAGGCCAAATGTCTCCAAAATAACCTGAATGAAAGCCAACTATAGGAATTCTACAAATCGAAGCCAAGCCAATCTCCATCATGACCCTCTATCCATCCTATTAGCCTATGAAGGTCGCATAATAGGCTAATCATCAAGTCTATCAATGTCCACAAAAAAGGGGACATGACAACAAGCTCAAGCTATACAAGAAACCATTTTCCAAGGAAACTCTCACTCACCAACTTTTTGAAAAAAAACATCTATCTCTTCTTCATGAATCAAATCAACGTATTCCCATAGCTAAAGGGTATTTTTATCAATACTTCTCCAATATTTTCCAAGAACAATAAATCTTCTTGTAGCCAAGAACAAGCCATTCATAATGGTTTGGTTTAGGTTGAATAAAATAAAAACTTCTAGGCTTGCACACTTCTAGTTGAGTTGGGACCAGAAAATCTTTAAAAAAATAGCTATAAAATTTTTATCTTCATATGTTTTTGTTTGTAGTTTCATTCTTTGGGAATAGAAAAACACTTTCCTTTTTTCTACAGGATTAAATTATTGCTACTATAGAATAATTATTGTTTCTTTAAGACACTTCTTGTTACCATAGAAAACATTTCTTGCTACCAGTTGAATTTTTATCACTTCATCATATATTGTAATTTTTTAAAAATCATTTTTACTTTCGATCAAAAGCCAATAAATTATAGTAAAACCTCACATCTATCACTTCAACCTAGCATTCATGCTTTCATGAGAAGGTACTCCTATAAGTATTAAGTTATCTATTTTGTACTTATTTCATTTCATTGGTTTTAATTATTCTTCAATATGATGGGTCTTAATGTTATTAAATGTTGTCATATCTCCACATGATCATACCATCTTGATAAATATTTTTTTCATCAATTGGTGTGACCATTGAATGATGTTACCACCACATATTATCATTTTTGCAAGTTATTGACACATATCTCTTCTAAAGAAAATCTTTAACATTATTCCCAAAGCTATATAACCCTTGTTATAAGAGCATAAACCCTATAACTAATACTCCATCCTACAATATGGGAGGGGACTTACTCAAGCATGATCCACTCAATATCTCTCCTATGACTAGTAACCTAGATATCTTGCTCCTATTTTAGAATGTAGGGTGGGCTCAATATTTTGAGAGGATAAATGATCTTGATCAAGGAATTTTGTAAGAATTTATCATCTTATTGTATAAAAATCTGGGAAAAGTGAAAGGATTGGAGACAAAGCTAACTATAACCATCATCAAAAAAGTAATTAGATTACCAAGAATAAGAGAATTATGGTAGGAGAAGGTTGATGCTAAGGTAAAGAGGACAAAATTCATTAGAAGAAATGGAAGTTTGGAGATTTCAAAATAGGGGACTATACATTTATCATTACCAAGTAGATGGGTAAGAGTTGTTGTATTCATCTACAGATATTTCACCTGTGAAGGAAGATACTCCATGATGAATGGTGTTCATTTCAAATTCATGAACCATTTACGGCACGTTATTGAGATAAACATTCCCAATTTATTATTAACATGATCACAAGAATGGTTGAGGCATTTCAAAAAGCTAATTTCAAATTTCTCTCTCATCATTATTTAATTTAGTTATTTGTTGAAGACTACATGTAGAGGACTAGACCCAATATAATTTGAGAATATTTTCTTCAAATACCTAGAAAGAAAAAAATTGATAGTGAGAAAGATGAAGAACAAGATATATAGGCAGAAGAGGACCTTCCTCTAGATATATAAGAACTTGTAGAAGAGAACCTTCGTAAAACTACATAAGAACCTATATAAGAGCACCCTCCTATAGCCACACAAGAACCTATAGAAGAGGGCCCTGTTTTAGTCACATGAGAACGTATAGAAAGGAAAAACCTCATAGTTGAGGCTTCAACAAGCAAATAATCTAGAAGAAGGAAGAGGAAACTCATCCTCCAACTTGACTTTGAGGAATCTAAAGAAAAGCTTCTACCATCCCCTAAAAGGACCAAGGTCACATCTACTCCTTGAAGGTCCCATATACTAAAAGGAAATATGAGAGAAAAAACAAGAAATAATCCTTATTCTATTATATAAATTAGTGAGTATGAAGAGGAACAAACCTATAGTGATCATGACACATTTTAGGCATATAGTTTTAATGAAATAGACACTGATAAGGAAGAGAATTATTAATTTGGTAATAAGGAAACATAGAAATCATGACATAAACCTAGAAACATTTAATAATTAATTTAGATACATATATAGGTATAAAAAATGTATCAAATTTTTATACAATCAAAATTTTTTACTTTGGAGCAAGCCCTATAGGAAATATAATGACTAGGAAAGAAGCTATAGTACTAGTCAAGAGGTGGAGTAGATGCACTTGTTACAGTAATTTCTTATCTACAACCCTAAATAGATAACCATAATATAGTTGTTATTTCATAGCTTTATATAGAAAACAATCAACAAGCAAGGCCCACAACTACCCAAGTAGTTAAGTATAATTCCTCATCTACTATGTCTTCTAAATTGATGAGATGGATAGAAAGCCAATGTCAAAGTTTTAGAGCATTAAGAAAGGAAAACAAGAAACTAATGGAATAGGTTAGGATTAATGAATAAATTATCTCCAAGCTACAAAATAAAGTTGATAATCTATCTAATCTTACTCAAGTGATCATCAACTACATGCCTTCTGCATGGGTATATTTAGTTTATCTTTAAGAATAGTGACACAAGTTTAAGTTCGTAAGAATTTATTGTGATATGCCATGTGAAGTAATAAATTCTCCCTCCTTATTTAAATTATATAAATAAATTTCACAAGAGAAACAAGCACAACTATGTGAGTTATATCTTCATAACCATGTTGTGCCACATAACAAAGAATGAAATCTTAACCTGTATGTTGGAGATGTCCTTTTAAAGGCATTTTAGCATATCTTTTGAATGATAATAGGAGAGGATGAGATATTATTTAATATAGGAAAAAGGAAATATAAAATCAATTGGTTATTAGTGGAGAGTTAGAAACACTAGAGATTGTGTTGGTAGAATGGGATAACATTATGCTATGGAAGTAAGTAATGGCTTGGTTTGCCAAAAATAGTGAATAATCTTAAGATTTCTACTTAGGGTTGATAAATTTTGTTGGACCTTCAAAAAGAGAATCTTTCACATTAATATGGAATGATTTCACTCCTGAGCTAAAGAGAAAAGAGACACACTCCCCTTTCAATTTAAAAACAGCATTTGATAGAGTAACAAGACATGTTTTGCTTGTAGGATACCTTGGAGCATAGTTGTTGAACATAAGATTACAGCCTCCTCTATTTTGGTACCCTATTCTAGAATGGAAGGATAAAAATCCATAAGATACGGCCAAGTAAGTTGGAAACTTACAGTTGCGTGAATAAAGACATGGATTATATGCCCATCTATTAAGTGGTGCCTTTGAGCCTGTAGATTTTAGAGCTATTTTTGAGTCTGAAATGAACAAACTTGTTGCTCAAGGATGAGAAAAGTCTTAATTTATGGGGTATGATGAGCCCAAAAAAATTTCATATTTGTGTCCTCATTTTTCATACTCACCCTTCTTTTTTATCATGTTTATGAACTATTTTTCCATAAGATTTTATCCTTGGACAATCATGTTTTACAAATAGGATTATGTTCTCATATATCTTTGAATAATTATACTTTTGTCTTGGAATCAAGTATATAATATTTATCTTTTACTATAGGATGTGTTTCTTCATAAGGTGTTTAAGGTCTTTTGAATCAATAGGTATATATCATGGACCATCATGTAGCAAAGGGATTCCATCATGTAAAAACATCCTACAGCAATTGCATGACTAAAAATGCAAACAAACAAAATTTGATTCCTAATTCAACCAAGTCATAGAAGTTATAAAAAACTTTTATGAATCATAGTAAATATTTGGTTGAAGACTAAAATAACTTGGTTTGTCTTGAAGTATTGTTTCAAGATCCATATGAATGATAGACTTAGTAGAAGGAACTAATTTAGGTTATGTTACAACTAAATGTTTCTTAGTTTGGGATGTATTTTGTTTTGTATAAGACAACATCTTTTGTTGTATATATGTATTAAAATGATTGAGAGGGAATAGATATAAATTAGATAAATATATCAAAAGCACATTTTTTAAGACAACTATTATTTTAATTTCTCTATTGCAATTCTTTTCTGCATTTGAGTAATATGAGAAATTATTTTTTAATACATTTCATTGTTGTAAGAGGAAAGATTGAAGCTAGAGGAAGGGAACCCATTGGAAGTCTTGTATCACCAATCCAAACTATTAATTAGCTAAGCATGTTATTTAATTCATTTATGTGTTTTGTTTTATTTCTAAATTATGTGAATTTTAACATTGCATATAATTGTTTTAAAGAAGGTTCTGAATATAAATAGTGTAATCATTTAATTCATAGTTTTGTATGAGTGTTAAATTTTAGTATTATATAATTTCATGATTTTTAGAATCTTAGAATATTAAGTGTGCAGATATAATGATGTCATCCTATTAAGTTTTACATCCTTGGGTTGACATTTAATTGAATTAGAAGATACATGTCTTTGGTAACTCTCCTTGTTAATTTAAATCAAGATAAGTATATAAGATTATAAATCCAATGATACTCATATACCGCCACATGATCTATAATAACAAGCTCACTAGGTAGAAACACTACATCAAGCCTCACCATGTCTAGCCTTTATAGTAGGTATATGATAAACATAACTTGTATGCTTAATGAGGGTGTCAATAAGTTCCTTAAGTTCATGAAAAGTATCAATCTCTACAATTTCCTTAATTTTAGGGGGTAGGGTCTCAAGAGGATGTGTTTTGTCAATACATACTCTCCAAGGCTAATTAAATGCATGATGTGCATGTGGAATATCCTACACATAGCCCTTTTATCTACCCTCCAATTATGAGAAATCAAAATAGTTTGGAACTTCATTTAGCACAACCTCACATTACATTTTTATCTAAAAATACATTAGGACCTCATTATTTTTATAATGTGGGTGATCAAATACTATCCACCATCAGTCCTAAAAATTCTATTTCATCAAATTGTGAGTATGGATTGGAATCCTTTTGGGCCTCAAATCTAGCAACACACTAGTTTGTTAATCATTGAATAGAGTAAATTTGGGATTTGGTTATGTTTTTATCTCTCATAGTGGTGAAAAAAAAATAGAATAGTATGGCATACATTTGTTTATATACTCATCCCACCTATCAATTCGACTCGACAATGAGTCAATTTCACCTAATAATTTGTGTATAGTGTTTTCCAAATAAATTTAGTGGGGTTTGTTTGTATGGGGATCCCTCAATGTCCTAATAAAATCCTCAAATTTGATCTTATTTTCATTTATATGGGTTGTTAATTCCTTTTGACTATATTGGGGGGCTTGAGTAACTACAAGAGGCTAGGAGGGTTTTGAAAATGATGAGGGATAGGAGGATTTTGTGGGTTAGGATAGATAAGAGGTCCAAGTTTTTTTTCATGGCCACATGGAAAATTAATCTCTACATGTTCTAAAAAATGGGAAAATAATAATTTCAATAAGAACACTGCCAAAATAATTTTGTTTTTATAAATGCACAAAAACATGTTTGCATGCCTCTCTTTCAGTGTGCCATTGTAAAATTTAGGTTGATGGAGTGTTTTTTCTTACCTTCGTCTCACTGTCAATGGCATATTTATTCTTCCTTTCTCTTAATCATGATTTGCATCAATGCCAAATGAATGACATTGATGCTTTTTCTTTGGTTATAAAGAAATAGAACTATGTATTCAATTCTATTATTATATAACTATGTACATGGTTATACTCTATTTAAATCATGTACATGGTTTTAATTCATCAAATTTTTTATGTAGTTTAAGCTTGATGATCACCGAGCCTATATCACAGAACTACAAATGCACTTTTTAAATATACATACCCATAACCATTTTCAACACTTCAAACACAAATTTTTATTTTATTTTTAGCCCCTCATCTTCATTTAATTACCCTTAAATGATGAATAATGTAGACCAAAACTAATATTAAGAAGTTAAATTAAAGAAAATATCAAGAACAGTAAAAAAAATTATATTTAGATTTTGTGCTTGCTTATGAATTAAGAAATTATGACCATCAAATGACATGTAAATGTGGGTGATAATATGGTATGGAAATATTCTTATGAGGAAATCCTATTCCTATACAAGTTTTAATATGTAACTAAAAAACTAATCCAAGATGCATGACAAGGTAGGAATTTATAAGGAAAGCCTAGTACTATCCAATGTCTTACATTATAACTCATAAATGGAAAACCAAAAGGTGTTATAAAGGATGGGATCAACTAGAAGTGATATCCATGAAGGGAAATACTGATGATAGATAGAAAGTTAAATAATAAATTGAAACACTACATAGGTGATATGGAAATCCATAGCAATGATTAAACATTGTAAAAATGCATGTCAATACTAAAAATTATTGACATCAAGGACCTATGACAATCTAAATATTGAACATAAAGTCTGGAATAACACATGAACTACATAGATCATCCCATGAATCCATATTCAATAAAATTAAAATGGGCCTACCTTCCCATAACATGTACCTCTTTCCTCTAGAACCCTTATAGAGTCATCGATTTACTTTGGATATTGGTTACTTATGTGATAAAGTAGGTGGCACTAAATGATAAAATGATACCTCATATCCTAGTCTACTATCCTACCATACCCCAATAGACATCAAATCTATTATGAGGTCATACATGGAGTTTGAGCTTTAACCTAAAATAGGAGATGTGCCAAAAGATCATGTCTTTTAGTGTGATTTGACTTTTAAGGTTGTAATTTCTTTTTGATCGTTACCTTCTATGTTATATTATGACATGGCGTTTACTTTTATTCTTTTTTAGTATTACTCCTCCATAGATATCTGGATAAAAATTGGTAGTGAAACAATTGACAAGCATAAGATAGCTTACACTTGGGCACTAAAAAAGAGATCTGATGATCATGGTATTGAAAAGTTCCTAGACTGGCTTAGAAGTAAGCTTGCAATCTAAAAATTCACCTATGTCTACTTATAACGAAGGGAATAAGAAAGGAATGATGAATATCTTAGAATATTCATTTGTGTAATGAGTAGTATAATGATGGGTATATTTCTAGCTGATCAAAAAATGTAATGTAGTTAAAGGAAAAAGGGCATGGTTGTATTAAATATATCAAAGTCACTTGGAGGCTATATTATCATAGAAAATAGCTAACATAAGTACCTATGAAAATAATGATCATTTAAAAAAAAGCCAAAATAAATAACATAAGTGAAGCTTCATAAAGAGGACCCAAATAACTATTCAAGATCTAATTTTTAAAAACTAAGATAATAAGTATAATGAAATAAACCATAACATAAACAAGATGTCATAGATGTAAATTAAATGGAAAAAATTAAAATACTAAAAAATGAAATAAACACATTATATAAGTTATATATAAATAAAAAATCATTATGAATAGTCATACTAAAATTTAAATATCAAATCCAAGCATTTCATAATTTGTATAATAATATTATATGCTATAAAAATATGTGATCATAAATAATAATATGTATCCTAACATACATCATCAATAGCACTTGATAAGTCTTACTATAACTAACATCTAGATCTGATCATGGTCTCATATATATTCATAGAGAGTTATGTGAGGACTTCCTGGCATACTAGTTATATGGATAAATTAGGATAATTAAAATAATAAGGAGGTAGGCATGATACCTTTTCCAAGGGATAATTAATATAATGAACCTACACTAGGATATAGTTGATAACCTCTGATATGTTAGAATGCATGGGTATATTATAAGGTTTATCCTTCATATAAGATTGATCCTAATGATTCTACTACAAAGGTGAAGGTGTAGCCCATGGAAAATCATGAAAATGTTACTAGAGTACTCTACATTCACTTGTATGATGTATAACACATTGATGACAAACATAATAAACTTATGATTTTTGGGTATATATTCTAGAGATATCTCATGAGCTGGTAATCTATTATTATTATAAGGCTATGTCATTTTAGGATGAATCACATAAATGTACTATCAAATATATCAATAATGTGTCACAGTATGCTTAGTTGTACCATAGAAACAACAAATGTGAATGGGAGTAATAAATTGATGAGTTATACTATCTATGGTATAAATATAGCCTTATGTCTATTATGATGATAATAACATCTATTATTCTCAAACATATTTGGCCTAATGAACAAATATCTTTTGAAAGACATAATATGGATCATTAGTCCATCGTTTAGGTGGAGATTCAAATTTTATCAGGGGTAAAACCTCATCAAGTAAATTATCTTGATGCATGCATCTATGAGTAGGAATTTGAGTAGGATATAAATTTTTAAGAGATAACATCAATATGCATAATACTAAATGTATCCATCATATATTGAGAAATATTCAAATATCTAAAGAGAAAATAAGATGATGATGAGGAGTGATAAAAATATTAGTACGATCTCTTAAAAAAGTTTGAAGAGTACTCCAAATAGTGAAGGAGCACTCTATGTGATCCACATGGTGATGTAGATCCCATGAAACATGCATTAATAAGTGACCATATTCAAAATCAGAAGATTTGTCCTAGTCATTATATTTATAAGGGTTAGTGAGGATAGGATTTTGTCCATATAGATATAGATTAAGGTCTTGTTCCATGAGTGAGTGTTACATGTAGATTTTTCATGAAGTATAGTTGAAACACTAAATTAGAATCAAATATCATCATATGGTATCTCTCAATTGAATATATATGTGAGTTAAAATGAACACAATAGACTATACACATTCAATTTAATGGACGCTAGGCTTAGTTAAAAATGCATCCAAATGAGTAATTTATGTAGTAGTCATAAAATTCCCCCTGATCATGTATAAGTTGGCACTTTATATTTAGTATGTACATAATCAAGATATCTAAGTGTGTATAAAATCAACATGTATATAGAAGAAACATAAGAGTTCAAAAGAGAAGAGTAAATACAACACCCTTGAATCTATAGATGTTTAATTTTACACTACACAAGAATATCACAAATGCATAGAGATTGAAAAAATTGACACTTTAAAAAAAAGATAATTGAAAATTATTTTTCAATTAAAAGTTATAAAAATTTTATTATCTTATATGTAAATTAAATTCTCCACATTGAATAAATTTGGGTGTGCAAAACTTTCAGCCCAATTTTGTGAGGAAAATTTAATATGCACTAATTTTATTGTGACTAAGGGCTAAAATTCCATGTGACTAGGCGGTAAGGCTTATGATGTGAATAGGTGTGTGATATCACTTTGAAATTTCCTATAAATTTATATTAAATAATATCATTTTTCACTAATCAAAATTGAAATTTTCTTAGACATCATTATGGTGTAAATAAACTAGGTAGATCCTATAGTTTGCATCTATAGGAGGTAAAGTTTGATGTTATGTATATTAAGTCCATATTTTACCCATGATGATTTTAGGGGTGTCAGATCTCACCCACTATTTAGGTAGGGATTCAAATATCTATCTCTATGAAATCATGGGTTTTTTATTCCATCCTATCTTCTTGCAGGGTTGGTGGAACCCATCGTGTCCTCTGATAGAGGTCAAAACTTGATAGTGTTTTGGGCAAGCTCAGAACCCACTGATTGTTCTAATAGGGAATGTAAACTAATAACGTTCAATGAAGGTATACAACCCATGTTATGTCTCATTATCTCTCAATTATTAATCCCTAATAAAATTTATTTGAACTATCAAAACCCATTGAAGTGCTTTGATAGGTGGAAAAGTATGCTAAGGTGTGGAAACCCATTGAAGGAAAATTTTAAGGAGTGGAGAAACCTGATGCCTATCTCAAAAAGGTAAAATTTCCTTTGAAATCCTAAAACCTACATGAGTTCTAGAAACCATCAAAATGTCAAATATTCACACAAAACCTTAGAACTATAAAAAAAATAGAATGGTTTCCTCCAAAAAAAACTAAATATTAATTATATTTTTGGAAAATCCTAGTAAAACCCAAAAA
This sequence comes from Torreya grandis, assembly GCA_037957365.1. NCBI lineage: Eukaryota > Viridiplantae > Streptophyta > Pinopsida > Cupressales > Taxaceae > Torreya > Torreya grandis. The sequence goes on from JARHVA010001360.1 coordinate 3,321,173, forward strand.
AAAAAATTGATCTTTGACCACCAGATGGTATGGATATGAATCAAATCTAAACAATTCCTTCAAACCCTCTGAAATAATCAAAAATGGCCTATCACAAAACTAGGTCATGTTTATAGACATTATTAGGCTTTTAACATCTTCTAAATATAAATTTGTTGTTTATTTTTCATCTAAAGACTTCAATTGTATTATTTTCACAAGTTTACATGAAACCCCACCAAATTCTAGAAAATAAATAAGATCACAAAAAACACCAAGAATAATATAATGTAGGTGAGATCACAATATAATCCATGGCATTCATCTACCCACAACGATATGATAACATGCCAGAGTGGGCCACAATTGAGGATTGGTACTAGATAGGATTGAATGTATAAATGTGAAAGTGTATGGAGTAGTAAAATCCTAAACACATGAAATGAAGAAACTTCAACATATGTAAAATCATTTATTCTAATAAGATTCAACATTTTTTATCCAAATATATTTAATGAAGGTACATATATAGGTATAAAATAGACATGTCCTTACATCCTCATAAATGTGTAATTATCTTCACCAATGACCTATATTAAACACCTAAGTGACATCTAAGCAAGCTAAGAAGACTATGTAGATAAAACCACATGGTGATAAAAACCCTACACCAAGATTTAAATATAAATAAAATTTAAATTACATGATTACAATGACTAGGGAAGCCCTCATAAGTTCTATAAAATGAATTTAAGATGGGAGGCAAGATATTTTAGTTATAGGATTCCATTCATCAAATCCAGTTAGAATTGTATGAAATATAGTTTCATAATGTTTAACTACATTCACTGAAGGAGGAGTATAAGTGCATTTAAATTGATGGTGATAAGAAGTATGTGGTTTGGAATTGAATTGTGTAGGTTTGCCAAGTAGAGAAAACTATGTTGAGCTACTTGATGTCATTTTTGGCATATTTTGGTTAAGAATAGACTTCCTTGAGGTGGTTGATTCTATGAATAGAGATGTAGGTAGATAAACAAGTTGATTTATGGTATTTAAATAAGTTAGTAAGATCCAAGAGAGGTTGATGGTATCATATTATTATATACCATATAAATGAAAAAAGAGCGAGAATCAAATTGTGTCATTTCATTTGATATGGTTCAGACAAATGGAAATGGATAAAAAAGTGTTGTGTGTGTAGATGTAGTGATATAGGTAGGATTAGGAGGTGTTTCATTATATTCAATATCTATGAAATGAGATTAATAATTTCCTTCAATTATTATTAAAGTGATAAACCTATTGTAATTAAAATGTGGATAAGGATCAATATATAGTACTACACACCTCACGTTGTTCATGTTGACTACATTTTCATCATTATTTAGATAATTATGGTGAACTAAAGTTTTAAAAACATTTAATGTGGGAGGTTGAGAGGCATTAGATTGATGATTACAAAGTGGATCTTTATAGATAACAAGCTACAAATAATCTTGATTAATAGCATCATGATTGACATTAGAATCATGAGGTTTATCTAGCTTTTCATATGCTTGTTGACATTTGTAAATCATACTTTTATGATAAAAAATGGTACCAAAGAGAAATTCAAGATCAAAGTCCCTAAGTTTCCTAAAACTTTCATTAGAATTTCCTCAACTTGCATGCTACCTACATAATTTGTGTGGATCATACCAATGTGTGGTAGGGAGATTAGGGTGAAATTATTATGTTATAGATTTAGGAATACATTTTTGAATTTCCACCATGGATATAGTTTAGTGAGCATCCACACTATTAATGTAGTGATATGTGGAAGAAGGATGTTACAAATGAGTATTCATGAATGGTTGAGAAAGGGTTACATCATTTTAGATACATGGAATAATAACATGGATGGTGTGCATAAAATCTTTGGTATATGTGACATAATTTTTAGTAGTGTCTTAATTCTTAGATTTCATAAGCATGTGAGTTCCTTATGGAGGTCGAGAAGGCTTGAATTTTATTATTAAGAAGTCTTGATGTTTTGATTGATCAAGGGATTATTCCAAATATTTTGGAGAGAAAGTCATAATATGTTATTAGAGTTTGGGATGAAGAGATTTAGTGAACAAATGAAATTTATTACATTTTTAAATTTTTTGTTATGCTTTTTTAGATAAGGCTTTCCATTTTGTAATGAAAACTTGAGAAATTTTTAGATTTTGTTTCTTTATAATTAATAAAATGGGTTAAAGCATTATTAGATAAATCATTGATTTGAAATTCATGAACTAGTACATTGACAAAGTCTTCTAAAATAGAGATAGTGTTCGAATTGAGTTGATTGTACCAATATAAAAAATAACTTTAAAAGGTTTTAACTAGTATTTTCATGGAAATAAAGTTATTTATATTAATCCATTATTTGTAAAATTTTCTAAGAAAAATCCAATGCAAAGCAAGATCAGTAAATCCATTTTAAGTAAAAGTGTGAGTGATACCTCCCATGTTTATGTATGTAATTTGAGGGATTAATGATTCATTTTGAATATGTATGATGTATTTATCAAGAAATGGTAGTTGAGGAATAAGATTAGCCATCGAGATTGTTCAGGATGAATTTGTATTTGAAAATTTTAATTTCACATTTGAATCATTGATTGGAATTATTAGTTTGAAAATTATCCAATAGATTCATGGCTTACAATAAGATTTGATTAGTATTAGAGTTTTTTAACTAGTAGAAGTGGATTAAGATGAACTAATGGTAGTGTTAATGTGAGTATTAATATAAACACATTGATTAGGCCAACTAGAGGAAATAACCACTATATTATTGGTTATACCTATCATAGTCAAAGAGAAAGGAAGATAAGAAGTCATGTATTGACTTTCCCAAAATTTTGTTGAGATTGTATGCATAGGTGAAGGGGGACATCCAATATGGGGTCACATCATGAGGTTATAAAATATCATAAGAACCTTTACCCTATGTTTAAGGTTTTCATTGATGAAAATGACCATTTCGGTTGTGTATTCAAGATCACACTCATTCTCAACCTTGGGCATGTGGGGAGGATAGTTAAAGGGATCTAGAGATTGCAAGATAGGGAGTGAATTATAATTTAGTGCTCAATTAGTTACATCAATATTTATTTTATCTTGATTATTGATAATATTAAAATGATATTTATAAATATTATGGGAGTTAGTCAAATCTATCATATTGTGTTGTGTTATTTGTTCATAATCATTAAGGATGTACTACATGATAGAGAGTTTAAATGAAAATTGAATTGTGTTGGATAAACTATAGAAAAAACAATTGTATTAGATAACTCAATAAAGTAGAGAATTGAAAATTTATCAAATAGTTTGATGTAGTTACATAGGCATAGATGTAAAAAAACTATATCAGGATTGGTTGATATAGTTGATAATGGATTTAAAGTGATCATAAAATGTGTTATATCGATTGTCGTTGATATAGTTACAAAAACTAAATGGTATAGATAAAACTATATCAAACCTGGTCAATGTAATCAGATATGGGGAAATTTTTAATAATACTATGATTAAACTATATCAGTCTTTAGTGATATAGTTTGATAAAAAGAGAGGTAGAAGAAAATTAAACTAAATATACTATATTGATCCTATTTGATGTAGTGTTAACACAAAAAATATCTATATCAATAATATTCAATGTAGTTGGAACATATAACACATAACTCTATCAATATTGGCCAATATTTTCTATAATAAAGAATACACTAACAAATAAAATAAAATAAAATTTGACTACTTTTTTAAACATTTATCTCAAATGAAGATTAGGTAGATGTATTAAAAGGATGTGACTATTTTTTAGAATATCCAAGATAATTTATTATCCATTAGAGAAAATATTTTTCCTATATCACATTAAACCTAGCTTCAAGGCTACACTTAGAGTAAGTTCCCTAAACTAACCACTAACTAGTGCACTATAGAATCCCATGGATCGTTGGTTTCCTAAGGTTTTTAAAAAAGTGAGTCCTAAGTATTCCTGATATATGATGAGATGTGTTAAAGTTAAATTATATGTTTAAATATGTAAGATGTTTATGAGTATTGGGATAATCCCCTCATGACACAATATTTGTAAACAATATACAAGGATTGTAAACAAAACATCATGTAGCCCTTCACAATAGTAGTTAAGTAGTTTGAAATTTTTCAGAACATAATTTATATAAAAAACCAAACAAATAAAAATAAAGTTAAAAATTAATATTGAAAACCAAATTGCGATATTCAGTGAATTTAAATAAATAGACAATCCACTTAAAATAAAATATGTGATTATTTTTTTGAAAAGAAATGTTAATTTTCCATGCATATACTTAAAAATGAAGCAAACATAACTATATTGGTGTGGGCCAATGTAGTTGTACATGTAGTAGAAAATTTTATTGATGTAGGTCAAGAAATTTAATTTAAATATACTTAATAAATAGTAAGAACAAAAAGAATCAGATAGATTTAATAAATTATATTACAATGAAGTAAACACAAAAAATTGGTTAGGGTCGATATAGTATGATATGATACAGATAAAATGAATTTACAACTAAATCAGATAGGGTCAACATAATTGTTTGATTCAAATAAATTTTGGCATAACTAAAAATTTATATACAAAACTAAATTGAGTTAATAAAGTTGACTATAAAAACTAGTAAACAAAACTATATTGAATAAGGTTGATATATTTAGACAAATAATGACCTAGTAAATAAAAATATATAGGATTTGGATGATATAATTAGGAGACTAAAGAAAATAATGTAGATCTAAGCATAATACTTATCAACCTATGTCGATGTAGGTTGCTGAAAAACATAGAGTTAAAATTATATTGACCTACATTGATGTAGTTTTTTGAAAACACACAGCTATTAAACTCTATATCAACTTACATCGATATAGTCCATTGAAAAATACAAAGGAATAAAATAGTATGAACCCATGCAGATATGTCTTGCTAAAAGATAAAAAGCAATGGTTATCTAACTCGAGTTCACTAGAATGTATGCAATGAGCTATGATTGACTTGGGATTTATCATATTTAAGAGATCCAAGTTTGGAGAAGATAAATCCATTAGATCCCATTGATATGTAAAGTATCATGATATGACCAAATAGATACGCTAAACCTAAGAAAATGATCACTTATTACACAACATCAATAGAGAAGGTTCTAAGGCCTCAAAGCAATCAATATAATGAAATAACCATAAATAGGTTTACAATATTATATTAATATAATATGTTATATCCAAGATAACATATAAGTAAGGGGATGGTTAAAAAAACTAAAAAGTTAAGTAACTATGATAGGCAAATAAAGTCCTATGTCACCCAAGGTGGGAAATGATAAGTCTATAAACTCATATAGCTGTACTAAGTATAAGTGTAGAGGAGATTCAAACAAGTAGTTATACATTCATTCAAGTTATTTATTATGCAAATTATATTTATCAAATGAAAGATATAGGATTAGAAAATAATTACCTTGAACAAAACCTGTAAACATTCAATCTCCCCCTTGGCCAGTGGTGATTTGGAAGAGATTGTTATCGTTGTAAAGATCACAAAATTTAAATCAAGATCTATGCTAAAATGACTCTTATTGCATCACAGATTCCATAAGACAAGTGTTTTTTCCTCGAATATGAGATCTAGCAATGATTTTTCTAAATGTAAACTTAAGAAAAATTAAGAACAAAAAAAATTTGAAAAAGAATATTTCTCTATATTAAATTGAAATGGTAGCTTGTGTTTATATTGTTGAGTGATCCTAGCCCTTCCCTATGTTTTATTTGATGCCATCAACCAGCCTTGATGTAGTTAAAAATATGATAATTCAACCTCAAACTAGGTCACCCAAGACTAACTTAATTTTAAAGTGTCTATCGTAACATTCAGACCACATTGACCTGGGCCAAACTAGTTTGAAAATTAATACATCAATACAAGTTTATATAGTTTGAAAATATGGGTCTTAGTATAGTTAGGTCTTATAAGGAGGAAAATTTATTATAGGATCAAGTATGATGTAATTGTAGTGGATATAAGAATGATAGATTAAAAAATAATGTTTTTCAGGATGCACCAATGATTTGTCCACCCCCTTCCTTATGCATCCATTAAGACATGCACTCAGAGAGATTAAAACTCAATAGATTGCTACAAGAGAGGAAATGTCAATAAATGATAGATTTTAAATGTATTATGTGTATATAGAATCCATCCCGATCAAAAAACAAAGTTGAGACTTCTTAAAGGAAAAGCAATATAATAAATATTAATTAAATATGGGAAAACAATAAAACCATTATCTATATTAAGAAATATAGAGACATATTTAATATCCATTAATGTGTTTTTTTAATCAATCACATGTTTTTAATTTATGTAGAATAGAAAAACAAAAATACCAACCTCCATATGATGTTAACGAAATGATATTGTGACCACGTCATTATCCTAGAACTTGCATAATTAGTCCTCTTGAAAGGGACATCTTTCTAAAGTAAAAATACATTTCTCAAAACTAAGAAAATATATAAATCAACATCTATGTATCATTTGAATAAATTAATTGAACAAAATACTAAAAAATAAAAGCAACATACATTATTTTCATCTCAAGAAATTGGGAAAAAACATTACATGAAGGCTTACCTACACAAGAGAAATTCTCTCAATATGATATCAAATTTGCTTTCATAGATAACACTCTCAAATATATACTAACCATTTTTAGATAAAACTAATATATTGTTAATGTCACTATTTATTTGGGTTAACAACACATCAAATGAGTCTCTGCATCTTTATGTGCACATTAGAATCTATTAAAAATAAATTAATAACATCTAACACAAGAATGCAAATATCTACATGACTGAGTTAGCATCAAAAAAATGTACTAATGTCATTGATTCTACTTATTGACCTCTTATAATTTTGTATTTTACATCACATCAAAGGTGGGCTCTAATGTCTGACATGTATACGACATAAGAGAATCCAATAATTTTTATCCTCCAAAATCTAAGTATAGAATACAAAGCTCAGTCCCATAGATGCATGTCTATTGGTGTAATGAAGATTGATATCAGTAAACACACACACAAATGTGTGTGTGTGTATCAATCTTCATTACACTAAGAAGCAATAATTTATGGGACTAAGCTTTGTATGGTTTCTCTAAATGTAAACTTAAGCATAATTAAGAACAATGAAAATTTGAAAGAGAATATTTCTCTCTATTAAATTGAAATGGTAGCTTGTATTTATACTTCTGAGTGATCCTAACCCTTCCCTATGTTTTAGTCAATGCCATCAACTGACCTTGATGTAGTTAATAATATGATGGTTCAACCTCAAACTAGGTCATCCAAGACCAACTTAGTTTTGAAGTGTCTGTCGTAACATTCAGACTACATTGACTTGGGCCAACCTAGTTTGAAAATTTGGAAAAATAAAAAAATAATACATAAGTACAGGTTGATATAGTTTGAAAATATGGGTCTTAGTATAGTTAGGATTTATAAGAAGGAAGATTACTTATAGGATCAAGTATGAGGTAATTGTAGTGGATATAATAATGATAGATTAAATAATACCTTTCAGGATGCACCAACGGTTTGTCCACCCCCTTCCTTCAAAGTTGAGACTTCTTAAAGGAAAATCAATACAATAAATATTAATTAAATATGGGAAAACAATAAAACCATTAACTATATTAAGAAATATAGATACGTATTTAAAATCCATTAATTTTTTCCTTGAATCAATCACATGTTTTCAATTTATGTAGAATAGTAAAACAAAAAGACCAACCTCCATAAGATGTTAACGAATTGATACCGTGACCATGTCATTATCCTAGAACTTGCACAATCAGTCCTCTTGCAAGGGAGAACATCTTTCTAAAGTAAAAATGCATTTCTCAATACTAAGAAAAGATATAAATCAACATTTCTCTATCATATGAACAAATTAATAGAACAAAATACTAAAAATTAAAAGCAACACACATTATTATCATCTCAATAAATCAAGAAAAACCATTACATCAAGAAGGCTTACCTGCACAAGAGCAAAGCTCTCAATATGATATCAAATTTGCTTTCATAGATAATGCCCTCAGATATATACTAAGCGTTTTCATACAAAACTAATATATTGTTAATGTCATTGTTTGTTTGGGTTAATAACACATCAAACGAGTCTTTGGATCTTTATACGCACATTAAAATCCAGTAAAAATAAATTAATAACATCTAACACAAGAATGCAAATATCTGCATAACTGAATTAGCATCAATAAAATATACTAATGTCATTAATTCAATTTATTGACCTCTTATAATTTTATATTTTACATCGCATCAAGGATGGGCTCTAATGTGCGACATGTATACGACATAAGAGAATCCAATAATTTTTATCCTCCAAAATCTAAGTATAGAATACAAAGCTCAGTCCCATAAATGCATGCCTATTGGTGTAATGTAGATTGATATCAGCATACACACATATATAAAAAAAACAAAGAACATTGTTATTAGTGCCACATTTAGTTTGAAATTTTATTTACGATTTCAGATTTCAGGATCGTATCAAAAACATATTAATTTCGAGAGCAGTGATTCAAGGTTATCCGCATCGAACCTAAATGGTGGCACACATACTACGGTTGAACATTGAATTTGCACCCACCATTTTTTCGTGCTAGATTTAAACGCCAGCATTATTTTTAGATTCATCCCACGCAGAATTCCAAATACTATATGTAACATCCAAATCCGCAAATACATATGATATTCTTAAATATTGGTGAAGTCGATGCAGGGGCATCTTTCCTCATGTATAACAGCTTCACGTTCATACGAGATAACAAGACATTCTATCAAACACGAATGTTTTTGGAAAAACTGGGTAGTATTTTATTAATCCATTGATGTTTGGGATAACAATATGTAATCTTTCAATTTAAAACATGGAAGAACTTTTTTTTTACTAGTAGTTGATTTTTCAAGTGATTCTGTTTCCCACGTTTTTAAAATAGATGGTCGTTAAGAAATTTTGAAATGATGAAATATGATGGATCTCGGTATTGACAGGCTGTAACATATTTTTAAATTTTAAATTATATATGATGAAGATGTAGATATTTCTTATAGAAACCGTGCGATTTAAAAATTATTATATTGTTTCTATTAGAAAAAATGAGATCTTATTTTATGGATAGTGAAATTACTATCTATCATATATATCATTGATTAAAATATCAACAAGTTATACATAAATAATTACAGGTTTAAAAACTAACATATCAATATAATTTTAAAATATTTATATATAATAAATATTTATGAAAAGATAAATATAAATATTTATAATATAAAAAAATGTATAAATAAAATATGGAATTGATAGGCTCGAAAAGAGGTATTTATTATAACAACAACTACTTCTTCTTATTGATAAGGAAGGTTAAGTTGAAATTCTATGCATAAAGAATGGTAATTTAAAATTATAGGCTTTGAAGGTTTTGCCTAGTCCTACTACAAGGTCGAAGGATGCCCACGTGTGCATGTGTGTGTAACACTAAAAACTAATGTTTTAAAATAAAACATGGTTAAAATTAATTATTTTAAACTAATCAAATAAGTTTAAAACAAATTTGATTTACTCTAGTGAAGGAAAGTTCAAACCTTAAGAGGTACAGAAGAGTACAGGGTAACAAAAAAATATAATATCAATATATGAATTTAAAATAAATTATATCACAATGTAACACATGTACCCATAGAAAATATAAAATTAGGTCTACACATATTTAGTCTCTATTTAACCGAATATAACTGAAAAGTAAGGCAAATTTTATATATAGTTTATTCTAGAATCAACAGTAAATGAGTAGAAGAGGTTTTAGAAGAATATTTTTATTTTCTACAAATAAGGGGGATGTTAGTCAAAACATATAGTACAAAACATGGCTAGAATGAAAGTCAAACAAAACCCATAAAGCTTGGGACAAACATAAGATTGTCTAGAGTGCAATCTTTTGACAATTTCAATACACACTTCCAACAACATTCTATAATGATTGTAGAAAAACATGGATTTCTAAAATCAAATTTTGCAATCATGTTTGTCTATTTTAGGGATCCATAAATCTCACTCACTTTTTCTTCTATGAAAATATCCAAGAAACTAAACTCCTCTACAACCCTAAAAAATAATAACAAAATAATAGAGGGAGAATATGGGGTCTTCTACTATCCATATATCATTATCCTGCCTGTAGTTTTAAAAATGTTTGGAAAACAACACTCAATGAACTTCAACAAAAATTTTTTGGATATAAGACATAATCTTAAATGAATTTTTTAGAGACCACAACTTATTCCTAGAATCCAAAACACAGATTTTGTTTATTTATTTAATTAATATTTATCTGTGAATATAACTCATGTATACTTTATCCTATAGGATATCATTTGTCAACCAGACAAGCATCTAATCATACAGGTTAGGCATCTAATATCCTTTGCCAAATGAGTAAGCATCTAACCATACAAGTTAAGCATCTACACATGAGTAGGTTATGCTCTAGCTAGAGACTTAACTCATTGAGATCAACCACATCTTGAGTCACTCACTATTCACCAATCATCTCTACAAGATAATCACTGAGGTCATCGTGACAGTAGCATGTATAAAACATATAATAAAAAGTTGTATTCCTCCTTAAAATTTACCCTGAAGCTTCAAAAACTATGATGATCCAAATGAGATCCTTTTAAGTATATCACAAAAAAATTATCTTTACTTTGTTTATCTAAACTAGGGATTTATTATAATGGTCGTACCTTTTTATTTAACTTTAATATTGTTTAGTGCACAATCCCAACCACATCATATTCACCTACGTACTAGAAGCATCCTTCACTTCTCAAATTGCCTACATACCTACTTTTGAATAGGATCAAGGTATAGTATGCATGCAATTCTAATTTTTACTCTAAGCTTCATGTGAATTATGAATCTAGGTATGTAGTCCTTTCTAGGGCCCATTTCCCTAGATAGTTCCTCTATGATTTCTATCCAAATGAGAGCATAAAAAGTATCAGTTAAAGTGAATGAATACTTATTTAACTAAACTAGCCCTAAATCTTAACAAGAAATAGAAATAAATATTTTCAAGATACATCTCCTTTCTATTTTTTATTTATATCAACAATATTTTTTTATCTTTGCTTTAATCAACCTAATCCTTACAATTATTGTCACCA